>KK119743.1:139619-154474 GCA_000611955.2 Stegodyphus mimosarum | reverse complement strand
CTATAATCAAACAAACAAGACCAAACAATATACACATATATATAAGTAGCTTAAAAACCTGCTATATTTTATGTATACTTATAAAATAGTATAGTACGTAATTATTAAAGGAAAGGAAAAGTCGATTTGTAATAGACTGTATATAATTTACTCCCTATGAAGGCCCTAACAATTCTTTCTCACTTAAAGTCATAATCCAAAAGGAGAACAAGTAAAATTAAACTTCAAATATTTATACAATACGCTGAAGATAATACAAAATATAAACTACATACGTATGAAACCTAACTAACCATTTAGATTTATCTATATTACATATATATACTCATGTTAATGAACATTGTATATTAAAGATATTTTTCTTTGATATTTTATACCTGTTCTATATTTTGTTCCATTTATATATACCTATACATATATATAATTTAAGAATTCCTTATTAACTACTTCATATAAAACCAGAAAGTGCATCAATAATGTATTTTTAAGTACTATTAACTTCATTCTGAAGAATCTTCTGCTGTCTAGTTTTCGTTATTTTATTCATAAGTCTCAAATTAAAAACAATTTAATGTTTATATGGCCTTAGAAAATTAACCAAAAAGTAGCTACCACAATGTAATTCAAAAACTGTCCTTAGACGTGAAAAGGTTGAAAGCCATTTGGGTTAGGTCTATTTTTTCAGATATTCAGGTACTTCGCATACATCTAACAAAGCATTCGAAATACAAAACTCAGTATTTACTACCGATTCATTGATGTAACAGATACACGTCTTTTTACGCCTATGGCTTTAAGAGAAAGATGTTATTTGCCTTACAGTTTATCCTTCAACAGTATATTTTCATTGTACAAAATCTCATTTATTCAAAGAATTCAATTTGTATTTCAATTTTCTCTGTATAAAACTGAATGCAAAGAAGTTAGACGTTTAAACGACCCTCACATTTTCTCACGACTCTAAGTGAGATTATCGTCTCTTTTTCTTCTTCCTCCCGTCAAAAAAGGGGTTCGAAATTTATGACTTGATCGCATACAGGCAGCATTCATTTCAGACACAACCAGATCGTGGTACACGACACTATTGATGGTTAACCACAAAACGAAATCAAGACTCGATAAATCAGGTGAGGATGGAGGCCAGGGAACCGATCCACCCCGCCCAAACCATCCATGCGGGAATGATTTGTTCAAATAACTACAAACATCCAGTCCAAAATAAGAAATCACCTCATCATGTTGGAACCACATGTTGCGCCTCACATTTCGTAGAACATCGTCAAGAAAGCCGGGAAGAACCTGCTCCAGAAAGATCAGATAATTCGTGGCACTCAACCTGGATAATAAAAGGTACGGCTCGGCTAAGCAGTCGCAAACCAAACCGCTCCTATATTAACTTTAAAGCGTTGTTTTGCACCGGAGGTGTTCCTTTAGTCCACAAATGCTGATTGCGGTAATTGAATACGCTATACCTATTGAATGTGGCGTCATCAGTGAAAGCTGACCTCATCATAAGCTGGAAAATTAACATCACGCGCACTTTCTTGCAAGAACCACTGTGCAAAACACGGTTAGGGTGGTCATCAGGGAGTAGTAACTGAACCCTTTGGAGACGAAAGGCGTGGAAAGACTCGGCGTTCAAGACACGCCAGACTCAATTGTGACCTGCCCTCACTTGTCTTGCCACTTCTTAATGACCGTAGTCGCACAAATTGATGCAGATGTGCAAACAAACTGCGGTGTGGTTGATGTCAGTCAGGGAAACATTCTCGATAAATACATGCAGAAGCTCGTCCATTACCCTCGGATATTCCTTATACTAAGTGCATGTCTGCAAGCTCTCCATTCGTATAGTGTTCCATGATCTTCGTATGCTGCCTACCACTCGAATGAAACAATCCTCACTTTCCACAAGTACTCCACTATACAGCACTCCTCAGGCGGCGCATAGTGACGTTTCTGGCCATGGGTTCCTATGCAATTCTTAATCCTCATGATATGCCCTACCTCCCTCAGAAGTTTGTCGCAACATTTACAGGACACCCTGTACATAAATATACGCATATATATTTTATTGTATTCTATATTTGTATTTGCATCTTTCTTCTTTTATATATATATATATATATATATATATATACTAGCTAATACCCGCTCGCTTTGCTGGGCACACTATCTATTTGAATGTGAACCTAGACTTGTAAGGACGAAATGTCTAATTTCGAATTGATAATAAATAAAATATTTTTTAATTTAAAGTCGGGAAATATAATGCCAATCAGTGAATCAAGGTAAAACTCACACACACACAAAAAAAGTTTTGACTTAGTGCCGCCTGTGATGGTATAATAAAAATCCCCTTTGGACAGGATTTACGTAAAATCCGTTCTTAGTGCGCGTCTACATCATGGAATGAGTAAATATGCAAAATTTCAAGTCAATCAGGTGTACAGTTTCGGAGATCTCGTGATGAGCCAGTGGTATTTCGCTTATAGATATATACAGTAAACTCTCGTTATCACAAATCCTAAGAATTAACATAATCCCGAAAAATCAAGTGTTCGTGTTAACTCATATTTCAATTTTGAAAGTTTTTTTTCTACACATTAAGCATGTACTGTATATAAGTACATACTTACGATAATATATAATGTATATCGTCATGAAAGCCACTCGAGTAGTACATTAACGTACTGTAATTTGAAAAAATGTACTCACAAATCACTTTCTGGTGAAAAATTACTGTACTGTCGCAGATGGGAAAGAAAATATCTGGCAACTTCACGACCAACTGTACTCACGGCTTCTGCAAAAATAGTGGTCGATTCGGATGCTGTAGTAAAACATTTTAAAAGTGTCCAACGCGAGTAACATTTCCTGGCGGATGGGCGGAATGATATCATCCTCCTCTCTTTCTTCTAATGACATTTTTGCACGCAAGACACAACTACTTGTACATTAGATTCATTTGGAGCACACATGGCAACTAAATCATCTGCACTAACAAACTTCTCAAAACTACGACGATGGTTCGCAATATCTTGCAGAAATGCGTAGGAGCACAAGGCGCCGAAGGGAAGCCAAGCTTCACAAAGAGGGAGAAGAAGAGAATCTTGTAGAATATTCAATTAGTCAGCTGAAGGGACATTGATGTCCCCTTCTAACTTGTCAACAGGTCCCTTTATGCTCTAAAAGAGTTCAATATGTGTTGTGATGCCACGATTTCTAATGACGATGGGATAGTTTTTATCGCTTCAAGCAGTTAGCTTCATAAGAGCAAACATGCGTTGATCCAAAGATTGAAAACGACTTGTTGCATTTGGAGAAGCGAACCTTTACATTCGTTCAATTCAGATAATGTACGTTATGGTCTGTACACCTGGGCCAACGTCATAAGTACAAAACCATACCACCAGTCGGCTATTTAAACGAAGAAGCCACTTACGAAATGATGAGCTGTCGATTCAAGCTTTCTTATGGTGAGAGTAGATGCAAAGCAAGGTACTGTTTACGTTCGTAAAACAACGTGGTTTCTCGGATTTACCGATCACCCAAGAACAGTATTTATCACTCCAGTCTGCATCACGTACAAGGAGAACAATTAACCATTGTTTATTGAGTGCTCCACTATGGCATTTGTCACCTTTTATTTAAGATACGACTTGGGAAAAAGATCTTAAAAAGTCTATCCCTATTGTGCCTTATAAAAAACTGCAAATTAACGTGGAATGTTTTCTTAAAGACTATGTAGTAAAAAACAGTGATCATGAAAAATTTTTAAAATGTTCGCATGAAGTGAATTATAATTTTGCTACCTATCTGCGAATTCATAAAATGTGGCAAAAAAGTAATTTATCACGTTCGCTTGATTAGGGTATATTCAGTTATTCAAAAGATTTTGGCTTTTGAATAGTATGTACTTCGGAATTTGAAGCTTCAGAAAACAAAATCACTGAGATATCAACTTCTGTCTAAGTGTAGAATGCAATCGTCAAAATGGAAGACTTTAGAATAAATTACATGGTACAGACAAAAATGAGATTAAAAAATACTTCATTGCTTTTCATGCAGAGTTTGTGAAACTTATGTTAAGGACTTGTCTCTTTCGAAACATCAGCAGAAAAAATATTCATTCCTTGTTCACGTTTTGCATACTCAGACGCTTTTATTTTGTTGCACATGTGACATTTTCTTATTCTATTTTATATGTAACTGCCAGCTATTTCATTTGAAATTTTTTTCCCGCGGAAATTTACTTATCCTATACGTCTGGGATTATTCTAATAGTTTATATTACGAACTAGTGTGAACCTTGTTATACAGGAATTATCTTGAATATACGCCTAATTTGAATCGAATGATGCCGCCCATGTACAAAATGTCCTACACGAATGCATTTTCTTATTAGTCCTTTACATGCTTTGCCCTTTTCTCTATTCATGAGGTATTCTTGTTTGAATACCTGTATTTGAAGTTTTAGCTGATTTTAAAGTATATGTGTATTTATAAATGCATGGGAAAAGCAGGAATACTGATACCGATTGGTTCTAAATCATTCGGCATCTCTTCTTGTTAAGAATAAGCCAATTAAAAATAAAATTAAAGGCTGTCTTATGTTTAGATATAGTAGTGGTTTGAGGCTCTGCTGCAGGTATGCTGGTTGCATCTGTTAAAAACCCGTGTGATGTTTCACATGATGAGAATCAAGTTTTAACATGTTTAGTGGTTAAGGTAGGATGTATACAAGAAAATTCAAGGTATTTTTGTAAAGTGTTTCAAAGAGTTCAGAAACCTTTCAAGTTTTACCTTTGGAAAGAAACGAATTAGAAATGCAATATGAATATGCTTCAGACGCAGACGTGAAAAATGTTAAGTAAAAGTAGAAAGTGTAAAATTGACATTTGCAAAGCCACAGTTTGGTGAATCCTTTGAATAAAAGTAAGATGTGGGAAAGAGAACCCGTGTCGTTTTGTACAGTGGTTCAGAAAAGTTAGTACAGCACATTAAAAGAGAAAGTTCTGAGTATCTCTGATGAAATATTAGTAGTATAAATAAAAAAGTAAGGTAAACAATGTTTCGCATATATATGCCAACTTTACTATATTGTTGCGTGCGCACGAGTTCGTAATAGATTGAATGCAAAGTCCGATAGAAGGTTACTAAGATTTATCCTTATCAAAAGAAATATAACAGAAGGCTGGAATATTCATCAGAGATATTGGACAATCGTTTACAATATCAGGCAATAATAATCAGAACGCAAATCACAGCGCATTTGAAGAGAAAGCTAATCCGATCTCACTGTGAATTCGCAATAATAACAGCAGCAGTTAATTAAAAACTGAGCCGAGATGTTCTCTCTCTGGTTTTTTATAGCTTTCAATCGATCGTGTGAGATAGTTCTAGCATTTTCTCCTTCTCGAGATTTCTGGAAACCAATAACAGGACGGAATTGCAGTTACAGCTAACATAGTAATTAATTACATTTATTCAATTTAAATATCAATTAAGAGATATTTATTTATTAAATGTTAAATGCACGTGCTCCTGTATTTTTTATTTTAAATCGTAGCTTTCTCTTAAAATATGTCTTGTGCTGCATTGCACAGGAAAACAAAACAATTTTAATTATAATTCTACTAAAAATATCTAAATACAAATTCATAACACTGCCCTCTTCCCAAGAACTGCACGTCCCGGGCAGTAAAATCCCTAGACAGGAAAGCATATTTACAATTAAAGCATCCATGCAATAATAAATATTACATTAAAATAACAGCCAACATAAACAATATTTGCAATAAGTAATTTAAATCAAATACAAATCAATAAATGAGTGCATAAATTTAGAAACCAAAAGGATCATGGTCTTATACTATTTACATTATACACACTACGTACTATGGCCATAGTAAGAAGTTAGTCTGACATAATGATCGAGTTTGGGATTAGAATTCAGAGACTTACAGATCTGAACAATGACGTTATTCAGCCTGTTTAGGACTGTGAGGAGGTACATCCCAAGGTGACTACAGTTTTGGAAAGAGGCCTTTCAGTCGAATTGGAATCCACATCTACAACGTGTCTCCTTTGTTGAATCGATGTCCTGTAGCTGTGTTGTATCTGGTCTTCGATGGAGAACATCGCCAAGTTGACTCCCTCTCATGCAAAATTGTGTATCACTTCAAACTGGGCCTGGAGATCTTGGATGTAATCCTCAGCCGACGGAGGCGCATCTGGAAGGTGACCATATCGTACATCCCAAGGCAGACCGAAGAGCATCTGGATTATTAGCGATGGTTCAAGTAAACCTCTCTACCATGCCATCTGACTGGGGATGGAAAGGTGTCGTTTGCATTTTGTCAATACCGAGTAGCTCGCAGAGTTTTTTAATTACAGCCGATGAAAAATTTCTTCCTTGAATGGAATGGAAACTAACTGAGCAGGCACTCAGAACCAGCAAATCAAGTGTTATATCATTACCTATGTTACTGTGACCGCCTCTTGATCAGGAATAGGATGCACTTCAGGTCACTTTTTGAAGTAATTAATAACGAGGATGTATTTGTTGCCATCAGCTGTTCATAGCAAACGTCCCAGAATATCAAAGGCGATATGCTCAAAAGGTGCTCCTACACAGTAACTTTGCAGCTTGCCTCAGCCGTGTTTCTTCGGTCCTTTCCGACCAGTACAGGCATCGCAAGATCGGCACCACCATTGCACGTCATCCTTTGCATTAATCCAGTAGAGCGCTCACGAACTCTCTGCAAGGTCTTCATTACTCCGAAGTGGCCTTCTGTAGGGCAGCCATGTAGTTCTTTATGGACGTCCGGGATTCTTGATCTTATAAGCATCAGCTGCCATCCGAACGCCTTTCATCCGATTTGATTTTCTGGTATAAGACGCCGTTTCAAATGTGGAGTGAGTCCCAAAGCTCAGTATTGTTTTGTCGTCGAACTACAGATCGAAATGTTCTGCGCAGTAGGTTTTCTGTTTAGACTCCTTTAAGTCAATTATGGGTTTAATGTTGTACTCTTCCAGTTGCTCTTTCCTGACTTCATCATCACTCCACAGGTTTCAATCAGCCAATGTTGATGCTGTAATTTGTCAAGTGACCAGATTCAGCAGCTCAAGTTTCTCTTCGACCCTAGTATGATATTGGCAGCTTTCTGAGCAGAGTATTTCAGACAAGACTTCGGAGTTTCCACGTGAGGATCTTTTCTGATGATGGATAGTTATGTCGTCAGAGGCTGAAAGTAGTTTGTTGTTAAGAGAAGGCTTCGAAGTTTCCACGTGAGGATCTCTTCTGATAATGGATAGTTATGTCCTTAGAGGCTCAAAGTAGTTTGTTGTTTTTGAAGTCTAAGGAAAACTTTTATTTCCTTAGAAAGTCCAATACGAGTATGCAAGGATCTGTAATAAGCCACATGTGCCGTGTGATGGTAGGCGGCACTTCTAAATGAGATGTTTACGCTTTGAATTCACATTTATGTTACATCAATTGCGGTTTTATCACCAGACACAGTCTGAAGGGTAACACAAGGTGGCGTCCAGATGAGAAATTCTTCAGCCAAATCTTTTCGAATGATGGTAACATTGGCTCCTGCGTCAAAGGCCATATTGCAAAAAACTTCATTGATATATCCCATGATGAAAAGTCCATTACTTCTGCCACTAACTGCAGAATTCTGAAGCGCTTTAAAATGGGGCTTTTCATTACCTGCAAACTCTCCTCCGCACGAGATGGCCACGAACTAGTTTCTCTCTTTCTTGATAGAAGCGGTTTTAACTTCCGCGCCCTGGGATGTTCTGCACTTCCGTCGTATGTAGCCTTCAGACACTTTACGGTTGGTTTCTTTTGACTAATCTCAAGGCATTCAGTTGTCTAGTTAAACGGTCTAGACGAGCAGCTATTTCATCCTCATGCTTTTGGAAAATAGTTAATGATGTTAATTACCCGTCGGCCAGATACTAAAATAACATTAAGCCTACTTTCCCCAATGAATCGCGGGGCTAGATCTCTCAGGGTCTTATCTGAAAAGCGATAAGAATAAACACTATTACTTGTAATCCTAGATCATTTTAGGATATGGGTAGAAATAATTTCACTGAAAAGGGCTTCCGCCAAAATAGTCGAAAATATCCTTCTAAATTATTTTAAAATATGATGCACCATTAAGAATACCAGATGACGGTCCTCAATTTGTCAGTCAGATATTTCGTGATCTGTGTGCAGGACTTGCATACGCCACTTGAACATGGTCCCTATCGACCACAATCTAATATTGCAGAAAGAGTTATTTGAAATCGTTTTTCATATTTATGTAAAAAACTATTACAGACGTTGGGATGATTCGGTTGATCAGCTCGCATTTGCATTTATGCGTGATAACCCATACTGAATTATTTCTAGGAAGAAAAATAATAACTCCCCTCGATATACTATTTTTTGTGCAAAAGCGTACTCCAGAGTTTCAGATGACGGATATAAAGAAATTAGTCGATGAGACCATTAAATTTTCTGACATGGGAAGAGGTACGCAGAAATTGTACTATGATAAAAGGGAGGGAAGGAAATTTTAAACAAGGGGGAAAAGTGTTGAAACTGAACCATATCCTGTGCTCCGATGCATAAGTAGCAAAATTTGTCTTAAATTTGAGGGGCCTTTCATTATTCTAAGTATTAGAGAATCCACAGTAATTCTTAAAAATGCCAATGGCGAAAAATCAAAAGACCAAAAAATACTAAAATCGTGGTAAAATGACACTAAAAGATTTATTGCAGAGGTCCAGACATGCCGATGGTAATAAAGCTCCGAGTACAGCCATACAGCTTCTAAGAGGCTAACGGGATTCCAGCCAAGCATCATAAAAGGCACAAGGCCAACACAAGATTTAAGTGAAAAAAGGAGCAAACCATGGGGCCAGGAAAAAGAGCTAGTGAAAAGAGAGATTGGAACAGCCCTCAAGGCTGGTCAGCAAAGAACAACGTTACCACCAGCAGTCGGCGAAAAGGAAGCCGCAACACTCTACGAAGAAACAAGACGACGAACATAGTTCCACCAGCGGTCAGCCGGAAAAAATCCACCACAGCTGGCAAAAGCCACAAGTTGATTGTCCGGCAAGCGGCAGAGGCTGGATGGAGAACAGACAGCCAAACGTACAACGTGCCCCTAGGAATGGGAAATTTAATAAAGAGCGATAGTATATGGTGGCAACAATTTGAAAAGTGATACAGTCTTCTATAGTGATTCGATACAGAGTACTTTCCAGACGAATATCCCTTTTGGGCTAAAATGTTATTTTGCGTTTAGCTTAGCATCACGACTTAGTATCAAGGAAGCATAAAAAGAAAAGGATTAGCCAATACGGCTGAAAAAATTTTGGATTATCAGAATATAAAAGAGAAAAAGTGAATTGTGAGATCCAGTTTCAAAAGTGAACCAATGGACAGATCAACTGAATTCGTAACACTTAAAATTTGAATTAAATCAGGGTTGCAGCTCAAACAGGAAAATGAAGTTTCCTAACTTTTCCAGGTGTGTTTTAAGAAAATTTCTGTCTATCCGAGTAATGCACTTTGCTGTGCTAAGAGATAAATTAATTATGGTACCACTTGAAAAGACGAAAATTTCCCAATTACATAAGACTAATATAACTATAATAGGAGTTGTTTTCTCCACTGAAGATTGAGATTTGAATCTGCCAAACGTGGATTAAAAATCTTTTTTTTTTTTTTTGGCAGGCATTTTGCAGTTAAAGAAAAAAATTTATTTAATGATATTTTTAAATAAATGTAGGTATTTTATGTTTATTTAGCAGCATACATAAGGAAAAAATTTCGTGATTTTTATGTCATGATACTGCTAGAATTGTTTTCAGGATTGTGGGAGAGAAAATTTCCTAAAATTTGAAAGTATTATTTACTAATAAATAAATTTAGAGGGAAGAAGCAACATTAAATAATATGATTCAACTGTAAGTTTACCTGCAGAAATATATGATAATCCTTGAATCAAACTCAAACAAGAATAACAAAATGAAAAATTGATGCAGATTTTGCTTTGAGAAAAGGGAACTAACTAGCTATATGAAATACAGAGGATCTATTATATAAATATTAAATTTTGTTTTTACCTCTTCCTACAGAAATTTTCAACATAGTTAAAAACTAGCAACACCATGACCCTGTGAAAAATAAAGCAATTCCCATAACTCCCCACAAGGGAAAAAAAATAACATTCTCAAACCTAGCAAGTGATCATCAGATCATACTACATAGCAGAAAATAAACAATATACAGTCGAGGATAATTATAAATATGATGCCTATAGTAAGTGAAATATGAACTTAATCTACCTTTTCAAGAATTAAATGCAAATTTGCTTTTCATAGAGAAAAATTCAGTTTTAACTTTAAGTATTCCTAACAACATCTGAATATTTTTCGGTACCATTATTAACTACCCTTTGCTATATATCACAGAACTTTCGTTTACACGGTTAGTAACTGACTTCATTTGAAGGGCATTTCTAATTTATGTGATTTTCTGAGAAGCTGTACTCGAACTTTTAAACACACTAATTACAAGACAACACAAATTCATTAGTTTGCAAAATTTATACAAAAAACTGAAAATTTTAGGTCGAAATTAATAAAAACATTAAGCATCACAGACAAAACAGCGATGACAAAAAAAATTTTTTTGACTTCATGTTATATATACCAACCATATACATCAGTCAACAGTCTATTTTTTTTAAATGCACACATTACTAAAGGGGAAAAAAAAGATAGCTAAAATTCTATACGGTTAGAACTTCACAACAATCTAAAAAATCCGTGAGCAAAATTTGAATAATTCAATGATATTCTTTTCGAGTTACCAAATAATGCACAAAGCTGAAAGTTCGATAGTTGGATGTACACAAAATGGCAAGTTGTGCCAAACAAAAATGAGAAAATACATAATGAAAATATTTCACCAGATTCTCCAAGCATATTGAAATTCTTAACAAAAATAACACAGGAAGAGTTAAAAGCTAGACTTTTAATTTACCCTTCGTTTAGAAAAACTAGTGTATCTGTACTTCTAATCAACATATAAAAAAAAATTTTTTTATTTTTTATAGCTAAGAATATGACCTTTAAAAATATTAAAATAAAAAAATTGAGTTTCTTAGCCAAAACTGACCTTCTGAAAGAGGCCAATACCTTAAAATATTAAAAACTGTCTATTTTAAAAACTTGAATTATCACTCATGAATTTAATGGAGAAATCCACTAAAGCTTCAGAAAATAATTTTACTATACAGAAATAAACAAATCACAATGCAAATAAGGAAAACACATTACACAGTACTCATAACACTACTAAATTTCAGAATATTTTTAAATTGCGTATTTGTAAACAATTTAAAATGAGTAGTATCACATTCTAATTACATGAGTATTTACAGTCAATATATTACCAGATTATCTAATTGCTTTATAAAATTTAATGATTACTGAAATAAATTCTTATACAACTGGTTACTTCTGATGTGATTTTAAGATGACTAAATATTCTAAAATCTTAATAAATACTTTTCTCAGCTTTTTATATAAAATATGCAGACAGAAACCTAAATTTGTTGATTTAAATAAACTTCCGTGCTTTAATATATAGAGAAAACTTTAATACAATTACCACATTTATTTTTCTCTTTTGAAATAAATTGCACTCCAGAATAAGCAAATTTTGATGCATTTAATATTCGTTTGCATTCTATTCACTGTTTTTAAGGTTTAAATACAATCCCAAATAAAACAGAAATGTCTAACTACTAAAACCAAACATAAAATGAAAGCCTTTGCAGTGTTGTATGCTAAAAAATTGAGAACATTGTTTTTCCTACAGGTAATCTAGTTTCTATGTAATTGCACCTATTAAATTTCTTCTTGTACTTTCCTACTATAGCAACCACCTTGGTGGAATTTGGCAATTTTTTAGAAGAAAAATTATTACTTATAATTGGAAAAAATTACTGCATACATACATGTTAATAAATACACATCTTACAAGTCAATCAGGTATTTATCCCCAAAATCAGTAACCTCACTTTCAAATGGATCCTTGTTTCTCTTGCTCTTGTGGAAATGTCATTGCAATCATTTTTAAGAACAGAATCAAAACACTGTTCCCTATAGTGATTTTGAGGCAAAATTCCTGCATTCTTACAAAAACTGTACTATAGTCTCTTCCACTGCACGCAAATGTCATATACCTTAACACCGAGTTTATGCTAAAATATCCAGGATTTGTGAATAAAGATGGCAGAAACATAGAATACAATAAAAAAGATTTTATGCTAAAATATATAGGATTTGTGAATAAAGATGGCAGAAACATAGAATACAATAAAAAAGATAAGTCAGAAAATAGCAAAGTTTACTTGTTGCATGCTTCGTTTTTATGCACACAGTTGCCTGAAAAATTGTGAAATGCATAATTACCAAATTTTCAGAATGTGACACATACCAAGGTGATTGTGCTAAAAGCACTCATGTTAATGTCCCTCATTTGATATTTATGATTTGAGACTAAGTTTTGTTTATCAGTTTCACAACATGATTACAGTATATTAAGAATGAAAATCAGTTTAATACATGGCATACAAACTCAAAACACTTCACTGATTTGTGATTTTTCAGTTTAGCATGGAAATTGGAAAGGGGAGAAAAGTAAAAAAGGAAAGGTCTAAGCTGTGCATACTGATAAAACTTTAAATACTACTTGATTAATCAGATGACAGCTACAAGCCATATATAAAAATGATTTAATATCTAATTTAATAAAAAAAGACAAATGTAGATTTATACAGAACTAACTTTGCAATTATGTTACAACAAAATCACTATTTTCAAATGCTCGACACTTCTCAAACATACGTTATGGCTAAATTTGCTTTTTCATATATGCTTGCACATCTTGTATCTACTGATGCAAAAGAATAAATAAATGAAAATGAACTTTGTATTAAAAATGTTAGTCATGGCACTACAATAAGCTTTCAACACTGCCTCCACAAATAATACCTTAAAATCAGCAAAAAATGCAAGCTCACCAACTGACAAAACCTCAACTGCATTAATTGAATCCTATCTTATGGTAAATAAAATCGTAATAACATTACTAAATTTTCCGATTATCTTGGAAGAAAATTATATCAATATTTTACTTGTATAAATTAGGAATTCAGAGGGGAATACATATTTCATACATAAGTCTGAAAAAAAAATTTATATAAAAAAGTCCATGAAAACTCAGCATAATAGATGATCTAAAGAAATTTTCCTTTGAAGCTATATTAGTGGAAGTTATATCACAAATGATAAGTATGCCTGACCAACTTAAATTCCATATTGTCTATAACACTGAATTATATTTTTTCATACCAATACAAACAAAATTAAATGATTTCACATGAAATGAATTCAACGAAAATTGCATAAAATGTCATTTGATTATGTTTCAGTGTTTTCTTTTTAATTTTAAAATTATCCAGAATTTTTACACACAGTCTTCATAGGCAACATAGTAATTGCTCTAATTTCTTATCAGAATACATAGTTCAATAAGAAGCTTTAAAATATAATGTACCGTCATTTTAATGTTAACTACTTTGAATGCCTTTACAAAGAATAAAAGAAATATGCAGAAAATACATGCATCTTACAACTCTATCACTGTTAAAAAAAAAAGTGTTCTAATACATGAGAGATGACATGCTTTATACATGCTTCAAATTTTCACATTTTTATATTAAACTTACTAAAAGAGCATTAATAAGAAATTACGAAATATGTAAATGAATATGAATTAATTTTGTGTATGATGAAGGTTATTTACATTAAAAACTATAAGCATTATCTGAAAAAAAAAAAGGAATTCTATCATATCCAAAATTTTCAAATGCCAATTTCTTGCATCCATATTTTTTTTACTGTGAAATATTATAGACTTTCTCTCCTACTTTTATGAAAATCCTACATAAAGTTTAAATACTTTTTTAAATCAATAAGTCTTCCATACTAAATAAACTGAAAATAAAACAAATTTTAATGAATCAAATACAGGTAAATAAATACATACAGAAGTACCGAACAATTCAACGTTTACAATGTCTCCCTGTACTACAGCAAAAATGCAGCTCATAATTACAAACTGAGGAAGGAAAATAAATATGTATGTAAGAATGTGTGTGTATGTATATATATATAATTAAACATAAGTTCTTAGTTTACATAAATCATCCTAATGAGTTTGACATTGTACACCTCGAGGTCCATCATGTTCATCTTCTTCATATACCTGTTTGTATCTTTGATATTTAGAATCATGATCAGGTGAAATATCCATTAAAGGAACCTAAAAAAAATCATGCATCAGTTTATTATAAATATTAAAATTTAAATAAAGCATACATTAAAAGATATATAGTACAAAGAAACAATAAACAATGCAGTAGCAAGATCTGGCTTTGCATTTTATTTCTATTATTTTAAACAATTTTTTATATCTACAAAACAGCTTTCTACTGAAGTTTCAATACTTTTTCCTGAGGATTAAATAGTTAATTTCAGCAAGGCTAATAAAAGAGTAAAAATTGAAAGTTATACCTTTTATCTAACCACTTTATAATTTATAAATTAATCTAGTAAGTCCACTGGAACTTGGTTCTGCTAAATTCTCAGTTTTCATGATACTAGTGATTTTAATCACAGCACATATAAGTCCTAAATGAGATCTGCTTTGTAGGTTTTTATGCAAACAGGAACTCAGCAGATATGAAACTAAATATTAACTTATGATT
>KK119743.1:128746-139597 GCA_000611955.2 Stegodyphus mimosarum | reverse complement strand
AAATCCATGGATTCTTTTCCTCATCACTATGGAAGATAAAGCATTAAAACAGTTCTTGTCCCCTTTTGGAGTCCTAGCCTTCAGGAAATGTCTTATATTTACCACAGTTTGTTCAGGAACAGTAAATTTTCTACTTCCAAACTTACTACTATTCACAGTATCCACTAATTTACTCAGGATTTACAACAGGATAGACAAAAGAATGGCTTAACTCTGTATAAGACTAATATAAACGACTCAAGTGTCTGACTTGAATGTCTGACTTTTGTCATGAAAAAGACAGTTGCATATTTATGTAACTATGAGTATAAAAATAGTTACTTATAAAGAAACTTTGTGCTGGTTCTCACCTTAAGATCAACCTTCAGATTCAGAAAAGGCCAATTTCGTCCCCCTGTCAACTCAAATGGTTGATAAACCTATTGTACTAGCATGGTAATATAGTCACAGGGTATTCGACTTCCTCTCAATGCTCCCATACGTACTAAAATATCCTATGTTCTCATACTATTTTTTTTAACATTCTCATACTATTTTTAGCATTCAATTTCTTTTACCTTTGTTTTATAAAAATTTTTGGAAAGAGTTGTGTTTCCATTACATTTTTATATAATATACTTAGTGCTTGAGTTCAGGGAGAGCTCACTGCAGGCCAGCTCTAATACTTTTCAATTTTTTAATGAACTTTATTTCAGCTAGAGTTTGAAGCTCCAAATAACAGAATCTAGTATTTTATCATTTAAATATTTTTTATTAATTTATTGATTCTGTATACATTTCTTCACATTTTAGATAATTTTTATCATTATTTATTTTCGTTATATCCCCGATGCCATATGACTTAATATTCCTAATTTTAGAAATTAAGGCTTGATTAACCTGCATCAAATTTCACGACTTACTTTTTCTACCTTGACACAGTATAAAGTAAAAATTTTCTAGCTTTCATTATTCTCATAGCTACAAAAATATACACTGCGGGGAGGGGAGGAAGGACATGTCTGGAAAGCGCAGTTTAGGGTTTGTATTAAGATTTATATACAGCATTATTCTAATATAAGTGTTTTGATACAAAATCACACTTTTTCTGAAATAACATACAATTTTTTTAACATATTTTAATTCTACGACTCAAATTATGGCAAACTGCCAAGTTCTGTAAAAATCGCATGATTGCAAAGTTTTTAAAACTCAAAATTTTAGCTCCTCAATGTTAATTGAATTTGGTATATATTTATTAATATCTTTTTCATTAAACTTACTTGATTCCTTCTTTTAGAATTAGAAATTTAGGTACATTCCAAATAAAATTCACCGATTTTTTTTTATTTATTTTTTAAATTTGTATTTTTAAATAAATTTATGTATTTTTTGAAAAAATTTTGAATTATAATCTATGAAATTTTTATCATCTTAAAGCTGATGTACTTCTAGGCACACCTGCAAAAAAATTAAAGAGTTTTTTATTTAAAATTTTCTAAGATATATATGAATTTACATATTAGAGAATTTTGAAATTTGGCATTTTTTTTTAGCGATCATAATGTTAAATGTGGTTTATGGATTTTGTTACAGTGAATTGCCACAGCTATTTTTAGCCTTAAATTTCAAATAAATTTTTACGGAGAATTAATTATATGGAATTGTTCCGCCCAATTATGCATAATAAATATTTATTAATACTGCATGAAAAGCTACTTTTTTTTTAAGTATAGATGATTTTGTTCAGATTTTTAAATTTCTTTTTCCTTTTTTTTAAAAAAAAATATTTGTAATAGCAAAATTTTACATTTGCTGTGTTATCCTCTGCTGCTTTACTTCATTTAAATCATTTAAATCGAATCGTCTAAAACTGGGTACTTTCCTTTGATGTTTTATTTATTTATTTATTTTTTTTGTCATTTAGCAAATCTTTTAATTATAATATTTACCCTTCGGACTTTGCTTTTAACTTTATTTATAGTTAAAATGCTTAGAAAATGAAAAGCTCGTCTTCAGCTGAAGCGCATCTAATGTAATTGATATTTTAAAAAATTTGACAAGCATGCAAAATTTATGGGAGTATAACAATCTAAAAATCTTAATTTTCTTGTGCGAGCACTGGAAATAAATGTAGAAGAAAAGATGAAAATTACGGAGAAAAGTAAGCAAATATTTGAAGGGGAATTTGGCTGTCAGAAATACTAAGATGTTTCGAAAACTTTTTAATATACTTTCGGAATACCTTTCAAGGAATTTGGGTGTTCAGAGAGAAAAGACTTAGTGTAACATCAGCAAATACTAACAACTGAGCTAGTGCTGACGGAAAAACAAAAATGATATTATTGCAGATTAACGCGAAGAACGACTGGTTTTTGACTATATGGTTGGTATAAATTTAAATTAAGTCATAGAACATCATAAATGGAGAATCCCATTATTTCTCAGTCAAATTATTTGAAGATTCAGGAATTTATCCAGTGATGATTGGATGTCATCTAAACCAGTGCTCCGTAACCGGTGTGCCGCGGCACACTGGTGTGCCATGAGTAGGATATAGGTGTGCCGCAATCAAATACATGTATTTGACATTTTGCACTTTTTTATCATGTATTTAATACACAATGACAATTTTTTTCCTTAATAATGTCTATTTTAAATGTTTTTATATATTTCACTGTTGTGTGTGTGATTGTGTGTCAGCATTTGAATTTTTTCGGCACTTCTTCGGGACTCAAAAATATATAACCTTTTTTTTAAACACAAATTGAAACGAAATATATTGGTTTCAGACCATTTTAATTAAAAATAATAGCTCTAAAACTGTTTTTTTTTAAATTTGAAATAAACCAATCAAATTGAAGAGTTTTTGTTTTTTAATTTTTTAAAAAAAATTTCGCAGTCAGTAATAACAAAAAATGGTATACAAAAATTACTTGAATTCTAATAAATTTATATTAAAACAAGTTTTTATCAACAATTATTTTTAAATATATTATAGAATGATTATTATAAGTAAATAATTATTCAATGGTGCATCGTGAGATGGTTAAAAACTGCATAGTGTGTACGTGTACAACCAAGATCCACCTAATTGATCACAGATAAAGCAGAATACCCGTTATGCACATGTGTTATTTACACTGCCGTCCGGTACATCACGTGCACCCATACGTTACTGTTGTCAATATTTCACAAACACAAAGTTAAATAAACACGTTTTTACCATTAAAGATATTTTATTATGTAAGCAGAGACATTATTCGTAGCCTCGGCTTCGTAAAAATAGTTTGTTTTGGATTTAATATTTTTATTTAGTTTATTTTCTGTCATTGAAATCATATTCTTCAATCCCCTTCTGGGTTGTTTTTCCTTTTATAATAAAAATAATAAGTTTTGCAATTATTTATAAATGACGGTTGCGTCTGTCATAAAACAAATAAAAGGACGAATATGAAATTAATAGCAAATGCTGTTGATTCAATGTTGCGTCGGTTTGTTGTTACTTTAAAACTCCTCTTTAATACGTCATCCTTCTGATCACCAGTTCATGCTTAACGAAGAATGTGGCGGCCATAAGACCACATTCTTGTCGTCACACGACATATTATCTTACTGAATAATGTTCTGTTAATGTTCTTCGTATAAAATTTTTTTAGTTTTTACCCCTTTAAATATGGATAAATTTTTACGCCGGAAAGATTCTTCTTCACGTACAGAAAGATCCACCTACAAGCGTTACAAAAAACCTGAAGAAAGTAGTGAAAAGAAAGTACGACGAGGATTACATTAAATATGGATTCTCGTGGTGTGGCGATGAAACATCACCAAGACCACAGTGCATCATTTGTGGTGATCAGCTATCAAACGAGTCAATGGTACCCAGTAAATTAAAGCGGCATCTATATTCAAACCACCCAAGCTGCGCCAACAAAGACAAACAATATTTTAAGAGGTGTTTAGAACAAAATAAAAAACAGAAGAAATTTATGAAGTCGGCTGTAACAGTTTCTGAAAAGGCACTAGAGGCTAGCTATCATGTTTCTAAATTAATTGCACGCCAGAAGAAGCCACATACTCTCGGCAAATCGCTTATTAAACCAGCATGCATGGAAATTGTGTGACTTATGCTTGGGCCCAATGAAGCTGAGGAAATGAATAAAATTCCATTGTCTGCTGATACAGTTAAAAGACGTATTTGTGATATGTCAAGCGATATTTTAGAAACATTGATTAAAAATCTGTTATCAGCTGAAAAATTTGTGCTTCAGATCGATGAAACAACTGATATTAAAAATAAAGCACAGCTGATAGCTATTGTACGTTTCGTTGATGAGGGCTTTATTTAAGCATTATTTATTACGGTACATTTTACACACTGCTGCATACATCGAGAAGCATTGATGGCCAAGAATTTACCAGAAGAACTTTTGAACACGATGAATGAATGCGTCAAAATCATAAATCAAGAGCCAATTAATTAAATCAAGAGCCACAAATTCGCGAATTTTTGGATTACTTTGTGCAGAAATGGGAGCCGAATATGAATTATTATTATTTTATACAGAAATTCGCTGGCTATCCCGAGGCAAAGTTTTGGCTAGATTATTTGAGCTTCGTCACGAGGTGCGTGAATTTCTTTTAACACATAATATGTTCGAAATATGCAAGCACCTCGATGATGATTACTGGATAGCCAAGCTTGCATACATGGCTGATATATTCGAGCATTTGAATGAACTTAAAAAATGCAAGGTCGAAATGAGAATATTTTAACGTGCTCCGATAAATTACAAGGATTTATTAAAAAACTCGAACTTTGGGAGAAAGAGTTCCAAAAAGGATGTTTAGAAATGTACAGAAGGACTAATTATATTACAACCAAAAACAAACAATCAATTCTGGATTTGGCCCAACAACATTTAAGTATGCTTCAGCTGAAACTTGAGCAATATTTTTATTCCATTATATTCCATTAATTCGAAACAATACGATTGGATTCGAAATCCTTTTGCAAACAATGTAATAAATTATACGGAAGCGCTGCCTCTAAAAATTCAAGAGGAATTTACAGATTTGAAAAGTGACACGACTTTATACTTCTCCGAAGTTCAATTAGATGTTTTCTGGATTTACGTTAAAAAAGAATATCCTCATATTTCCGAAAAAGCAATTTTAACATTACTTCCATTTTCTACAACATATTTGAGCGAAGTTTTTCATCTTTATTATTAATTAAAAATGATAAGCGATCATGCTTAAAAGATCTTGACCAAGAACTTCGTGTTGTGTTGTCAGATATTGAGCTGAATATAAAACTTTTGTGTTCATTGAAGCAAGCGCAGGTATCACATTGATAATTATTATGATTGCAGATAAATAAATATGTTATGGTTTTATAATTGTATATTTTTCAAATTAAAAAAAAAAATTATTGTAAATTTTGTGTATAAATCAATACATATATACATTAGTTTTTGGTGTGCCACGAAATTCCAGAAAGATTTTTTGTGCGTCGCAGGTGAGAAAAGGTTGCGGAGCACTGATCTAAACACATTTTGTTTCTTGATGAAACCAGTCTTCCCTTTCATCTCATCTCTTCAAAATGCCTAGCCTCTAAAGACAGATGAAATTGATTGAAATGGATTAAGTTACGGCAAAGCAGGGCTATCTGCCTAAAAGGAGGGGTGTCTTCGTGAAGAACTTTCTAAGGAAAACCAGCTCGTATACGCGTTACACATCAGAAAAACCACGAAAACGCCTATGCAACAAGGCCATTTGCCAGGATACGAACCCTAGAGCGAACTACCAGTGTTCAGCGCCTTTGCCGCTCTACCATTTGGGGGCCCTTCTGAAATGGAAGGCGATAACTTTATTTAAAATGAATGTCAGAAATACCAAGATGTTTCCAAAAGTTGAATGCTTTTTAATATAGTTGAAAAATGCCTGAAGAAAAAAGCAAACCATTAGAATTAAAATAAATTTTGCATAAAATTTAGTATTTTTTTAATTTAAAATTTTTTAATCTTATATTTAATTCTTGCGATTTTAAAAATACAATATTTGACTAAAATATGAATAACATTTTAAGAAACTAAATGTAGGATAAGCAATGGCGCACAATGATAAAACTGTTTAAAGCGATGTATGAATGTCACTCTATGTTAAAATGTTGGTTATATTTATTTATTTATAATTATTCTGCCTGCTTCACCTCTCAATGAGCATTACAGGTCAGTCATGTTAGCCTGATCATTGCACCAGCAACTTCAGTTGGTTATATATCTCACATATTTATATATCTTTTCTGAACAGCCCATTGAAAGGCATGTCAGCTGTGCTTTACTGTATTTTCTCTTTTAATATATGCAGTTTTCAAATGCATCGTAGTCTGGGTAAAAAGTATACTTTCAAAAGAAATGCAATTCAAATAAATAAAATCAAATTCTGGAAAAATTTTTATATTAATAAATATATTTAAAATGCACAGCACAAACGAATAAATAAAAAATTTAAAACAATTATCTTAAGAGACAATGCAGCACAAACAATAAAATAGTCTTGTACTTTGGTATCAGAAATATATATGGAGTACAAAATTACATGACATTTTCTGCTTCAGTACATACACTAACTAATTCAAAATATTGTTCTCTATTTTTAATAAGGTAAATATTATCCTAACAAATGGAAGATGGAAACTAAAAACAAAATAAATAATTACACAAAACTAATTAATAAATGTTATTTAAATGCAACTCCCATCATGCTTCTTTCAGAGTTTAAGTGTTAGGATCTTGTGAACGGTTTTTCACCACTATATTATTTCTTGCTTTAGGGACAGTTTGGCTGCTGCAATTATCTGAGCTTTTGGGATGATTTCTTCCTCTGAGCATTTTTCAAATGCAGTTTGAAACACATGTGGCAGATGCATGAAACTCTAGCAAAGTGCAGAAAATTTAAGCTATACTGGCAAGTCACACTGGATGATGGAAAATATTGTTAATTAAGTGCACAAGTAAATTAACAAATAATCTGCATTGATGTGGCATTATTTTTAAATCATAGCAACATGTTTTGTGTAGAAAGAAATTGCACCCATGTGTTTTAAGCATCACCACTGTCTGTATATTCAATCACTGACTTAAGACAATATATACTTCCTAAGTGATAAAAAGAATACTGGATCTACCAGTACCCATTCAATAATTATCAAAAGGTATGAATGAGGATAAGATCAACTACAAAAAAAAACTTTGTCATTGAATACAAATTTTAATTTATCAATGATACTATATATGCTGTTTCATCCTAACTATAAAATAAAGTAAGTGACAACTTTAAATGTAAAGCATGTAACTATTTTTCAACACTAAATAGCAAAAGAAAGAACCAGCAGAATTTTTAAAAAATTCTGAAGAAAATATTTAACTGATAATTGCAACTAAACACAAAAGAGTTGAAATTTTTAAAGATGAGATAAGGGTTGTAGACTGAGAACAATTCTGTAATATTATACAACCAAATAATGGATAAGAACAAACAATTTAAAAAAAAACATACCTCATCAGCATCATCAGGAATAATATATTCAGGTCTGGGTGGTAAAACAGCTTCTAACTGGGGAATTGCAATGTGATCAATAGTTTCTGGGAAATTCACAATAAATTGCATTATAAGTCTGCCCTTTTCAAATGGATTCTTATACTGAGGCATGCCTTCATTTAGAATACATTTTAGTGATTGATGCTTGATTACTTCACCTGAAATTAGAAGGGTAAATGAACTTTATATATAATAAGTTTGCTTCAGACTTACGAGACCTAAACACAATTCTTAAGAAAACGAACACATTTCAAATAGATGCAGAAAAATTCATTCATCTCTTTATATTATTATTAGCAAATAATTAATATAAAAGAACTTTTTCAACATACAAACAAATTCAGAAACAACTTTCAGGAGCCTGAATTTCTCAGATAAAGTGAAAACTTTTTTATTCAGGTAAAAGACACTTGAAACAAAACTTGAAGCATTTTTAACTCATGAATTCTTTTCATCAAAATTAAAGGATATTTTGAGAAAATATGATCAATGATTATTAAAGCTTTCAACCAATCATGAATGGCATAGTTATTTATGTTAAAGATTTACAACTGAAAGCAAATTGGAATTTTATGCATCGATTAGTTGAAAGATGAGGTAGCTATATTTGACAAAAGATACGTGTTGAGATTTTGATAGGCAGTGTTGTTTATAAGTTATTATGGTTTTTCAAAGTGACCATTATTCATTACTTGTGAATTAAAAGCATTATTTAAGTGAAATGCAAAAGTGGCAGTTGACAGACTTGCAAGTGAACGCAAATGAAAGTTGGTCAAGACCAGAGTATCCATTGATAGATTATACATAAAATAAGAACCATTTCTAAGCAGAGACTGAGATCTCAAAAGGAGCCAAAAGTAAACTACTGCATTTGAAGACTACTTTCTGCTCAGAGCAAAAACAAGTGAACTGATTTTAGCCTTTAACACTACCATACTTAAACAGAAACTTATATCAGCCATTCCACAGTTGTATGAAGGATAACTCATTTATACAAGAAAAAGATTTGCATCCCACTTGTTTCTCATCTTCCAAAGGGCACATTCAAGGCTGGTGAAATAAATGAAGAGAATTTTCCCATTTGATCTACAATCTCCAGAACTACTGGACAGATTTTAATAAAATTTGGTGTGAGCATAGGTTGATATAATACAAAGAAAATAAACATTCAACAGTTATAATAGAAACACATGTTTGTGTGTAACACTCAAGGGAGTCTGAAGGTCTGAAACAGTGGTTGCAGAAGACACAAAAGAAATGGGTTAACAGGGAGTATGGTCCGCTCTTACAGCCATACAGGCCTCGCAGCGTGATGTCATACTGAAAATAAGCCAGTTTATCAGTGCCTGTGGCAACTGGTCCTACTCATTCAGCAACGCTGTTTTCAGTTCCTGGATGGTTCTCAGAGGGGTGTTGCGAGTTACAATTACCCTTCCCAGAGCATCCCAGACATGCTCTATAGGGTTGAGGTCTGGAGATCTAGTTGGCTAATCCATCCATCGAATATCCTCACTCTCGAGAAATTCATTGACCAGAAGAGCTCTATGTGGCCTTGCATTATCATCCTGTAAGATGAACTCGGGACCCACTGCACCCTGGAAAAGGCAAACATAGGGCTCCAAGACCTCGTTCCTATACCTCACACCAGTCACAGAGCCTCTGTCAAAGACGTGGAGAGGTTCGGCCATCCAACATGATGCCTGCCCAGAACATTACACCTCCCCTCACTGTTGATTTCGCAGACATTGGAGGGTAGGTAGTGGGTCACTGGCCCTCTCCATATAAAAGTATGGCAAGAATCGGTGTTTAACCTAAAACGGGACGGTCGCCCATTGCTTCGTACTCCAAATACTATGCTGCCTGCCCCCTGCTAATTGGACTCTCCCGTCCATAGACGTGAGCGGAAGGCAAACAGCCAGTCTTCTGGCAAACAATGCTATCTCATTCAGTCTTTTGGAAACAGTGACTCTGTTACACGGGTTGCTGTGGATGCATACAGGTCCCGAGAGAACCGAGAAGGTGTAGCTCCTCTATTACGCTTTGCTAAAATGGACAAATAGCAATCTTCTCTGGACATCGTGGCTCTTGGACGACCTTGCCCAGGCTTTCTCTCGATGGATCCAGTATCCTGGAACTGTTTCCATAGGTTACACACAACGCTGGGCATTAAATTAAACTCTCTGCACATCTGGACTTGCAAGTGGCCTGCCTCTAGCCTCCCCACAATTTACCACCTCATTCCATCATCTATCCATTGGCTGGTTACTTATTTTTACCGTTCCAATGTGAATTTAACTGAATGCTGCAAGATAATACCAAGAAATTCACTGAGGTGTGCTAGCAAATGCAATTTGTCTTACCCTCCACACGCTTATAAGACCTGTTTTTCTGCTGTCTCCGCCTACACACGTGTCCGCTTATGTGTTTGATGTACAAGACTTGCATTTTTATCTAGAAGCAGTGGTTTTTTTCTTCAGTTCAGTTCTTTTTATGCAATTCGATAAAATATGTAAAGTCTCTTAATTTATTTCACCAGTGTACATGTTTAATGGAAATTCCAGATATACCATTTAATTCATTAAAGATTCCATTTCAACAGAAGTTGTTTATGGTTTGCTATGAAATTATCAACAGTGGCTACATCAAACTGCCTATCTTCAATTGAAGTTCTGTGACAGTCACAGATCTGAAAATGAGGTCTTGGAATTTCACATAAGACAGCACTGCAGCTGGCACAGATGTTTTACTAATAGATGACAATGCTTGTCCCCATCACGTCAAAATACTTGGACACATCAACTGAATCATGAACTCGATTGAGTATGCACGAGATGTCAAGCTGCCAAATTGCAGTGCTTCGAAAAGTCTCTCCAGATACTCCCTGATATGAAAAAAGCACCATGCAAACTGATCAACAATTCTACTAAAAACAGTTCATATTTCTGTCACAGGTGATGATAACACATCATATTAAAGAAAGATTTGTTCAAACCAGTTAAGAATTTTCCATTTTTTATTTCCTTAACATTGAATTTAAATCCAATATTTTGACATTAAGCAACTTGCAAACATGGTAATTTATGTTAAATAATGTTTCTATACAGACTGCTTTTGTTACTTTCTGACTATCCACACTCTTAGTTTCAACATTTGGTAGAACTGTGATGTTTCTGGCACATTTTCATGTGTACATGTAATAAAAGTCAATACACATATGCAAACACCATATATGTGCCCAAGTTCATGTAAAAGTCATTTGGCAGACCC
>KK119743.1:93536-115580 GCA_000611955.2 Stegodyphus mimosarum | reverse complement strand
TTTTTTTTTTTTTTTTTTTTTTTTGTGTGTGTGTGTGTGTGTAAGTGCGAAAATAATTTTCATGCAGGTAAAAAAAGAAATGAATCCTGAATTTCACAACTGCAGGGAAACATGATTTGTAACAACCGCTTCTATGGCTTTTCATGACCTTACGCAATTGTTTAAATTTCGAAAAAAGACCAATGGAATAGAACAGGATAAGGTTAATTGAATTTATCTGTATTATTCTATGAAAAGTTAAATTATAAAATATTATTTTTGTGCAATTTGAATGTTGTCTATAACAGTGGTTTCAAACTGCCGGCCCCCAAAGCAATTTTATGCGGTTGGCGAATGTATTTCAGTTATGCATTTGTTGCAGGTACAGTGGTGCAAAGTTGCAGGTACAGTGGTTTTTATGTTTTACTTATCTGAAGTTCGATTTACATTACATTCATTACTATTAAACATGAAGATGAGTAACACGTCAGAAAAATCTATACATATAAATCTCTTTCAAAGTTTTGAAAATACAAATTTAATTAACTTTTATTCGTTTTTTGTGAAAAAATAGATTTTATTCTATAAAAATAAAATATTTTTATTCTGATTAGAAGTGCAATTTATTTATTCAAGTCTATAATTTAAAGTTTTAAATTATATGTAAATACACATGGGATAATGTGAGCCATAAGTACGGAAAAGGAAACATATTTTAGCATTTTCTTGTATAAAAATAAAATTATCTTATTCTAATTACAGGTGTAATTAATTTATTTAGAAAATAATGAAACAGCAAACTCAAAACGTCTATTGACAAAGTCATGGGATCATCAGCACAACAAAGATTTATTTGCTAGTTCACAATATCCAACGCTAAGTGTTTGCATATAAAAAGAAAATATCCCTTTCCTTTTCCCTATCTTAACACGAGCTAACAACCTAAACACTCTTCCCACTGTTTGGCACCTATCGCCCAAGTTGGCGAATGTGGTTTCAGGAACCTCGCAGAGTGCGCGTTATCTGAATATCCCCCTTTTCTAGTAGGCAGGTCCCAAATTTTAATCATTTTTTTTTTCCTTCAAAAATGCGTGATAGAGGGACCAGTCTTTACTCAATAATAATAACTAACATGTGTAATCAAGATTACACCAAAATCAGCGTGTTTGGATAAGACTTTTCCATTCTTGACGAAAAATTTCGTAGTTCGGCATCTTTTTTTTTTATAGGCAAAAATGGTCAACGGGTTTTTACGTAAGTACCCTCATTTGCAACTTTTTGAATTTTGAAATATGTTTTGGCTTAGATAATATTTTGTTCATAAATATTATGAAACAAAGCATTTAAAAAATATACAAGAAAACAAATTTATAGCATCAATATTTTCATTTTTAAAGGCAATGGTTTATATTTCACTTTATAGAGCATACAACATGTACTTAAAAAGTAAACAATATGTAGTCCATGCATGCATAGGTTAGCTACTGTTACGTATTTACTCAAAAATATGGCCAAACAACTATCAAATACTGAAATTTGGGAGAAGGAGGATAATCAAAAAATAACAAATTTTTTTTAATATTTTAAAAATGCAAAGTCACTCTAAATGACAACTCAATTTTTTCAGCCACGTATAATTCCACAATAAATGTATACCAGTTATATAATTAAATAAAAAAAATGCTTGAGAATTTTAAAATAATATAATTCAGCTACATTACTTGATAATTTTACAAAACAGTTCTGAGAAAATGACAATAATTCAGCAAATCTTTATGGCAGTTTTAATTGATAATCCCATTCAAAAACAATATCTCTGATGTTATGGAATAAATTCACTATCAGAAGTATTCACAAATGATAACAGTAATTCCACAGAACAAGATACTTAACGTGAAAAAAAAAGCGCTATGCAACCAATATCTTAGTACCTGCCTTTGGTAACAGCCTTGGAGAGAAATGAGCAATTACAGATTTGAACTTGTGTAACAATCAAAGGTTTAACAATTTGTTTTTTCATAATCACATTATCTTTATTTGTCACTGTGCAAGTCTGTCTGTGGGAACTGAAAATATGTTTGGAGGCTAAGATACTGTAGCATAAAGCCGCAAGTAAAATGCAATCTTTAAATAAAAGCATATTTTTGCAAAGTGATATTCTTTATTTCATAACATGATGTGGAGGGTCTGATTTTCAATACACTGCTGCATTGACTACCACAATTCCTGCGACCTCTACCTGAAAGCCCACAAGAATTCAAAAATTACACTGTTATTGTTGTGAAAACAGTAAAATGGATATGGTGTAATAAATCTGGTATTTGAAGATATAGCTATCTGAAATAATGCTCATTATTTTGAATAATTTTATATAAGGAAAAACTACATCAGTTTCACATTTTGGATAATTCCATTCATATGGCAATTTCAGTCACCATACAACAAAATTTTCCCATTCAAATTAGAACATATTGATTCTACCATTAAACAAAATTTAACAATGCTTCACATTTTAAATCCTTTCTTTAAGCTCTAAAATTACTTAATTTGCCAAGTTAATGGCTATAAATTTCCAAGTTTTTATAAACATTTAACATGGATATTAAATGAAAACTGCTAAAAATAATTTAATTTAAATTTAACTTAGCCCACAAAATTGTAATCTATTCATTACATTAGAAATTAAATCCTGCATAACTGGATGTCATAACATACATACAGAAGCTTCAATTTTGTGCTAATCAGATGTTAAAATAATAGAAATTAACCTTGATTATCAGGTTTATTATTATTTATTTACTTACTTTCTTAAATTTACAAAATTTAAGAAATTTTTCAGAACTTTGGAATTTTACACTGCATTAAAATAAATTTTAATTACTGCAACTGAATTACTTTAATAATTTCAAATTATCCAAAATTATAAAATCTATTTACCTTTTCTCCTTCAGAAGGATTTTTATCAGGATGGTATTTTAAAGCCAATTTCCTGTATGATTTCTTTAATTCTTCAACTGTACAATTTGGTTTTACACCCAATATATCGTAATATGTTGTCTCCTTTACCATTTTTAATCCTAGGTATAAAAACAAGTTTTGTAAAGAGGTTCACTGATCTAATTAAACACAATTAACACATAAACTTACAAAATTAAATATCTGCAACCCAAAATTCCATATATATATATGATATCTTATACTTGTATAAAACATTCATAGTGAAAAACAATTTTTTTTTTATAAATTTCTTGAAAATAAGGGAAAAATTCAACTTTTCATCCAATTGTTTAATAAAATTACTTTTTAAACAGACTTCAAACTTTAATTTCTGTTTTTAATAATTATTAATATAGTAGATTATAATTTTATTTTTGTTTCTTTGTGAAATGTAAAGCTAAAACAAACAATTTCCAGCTTGAATATTTACAATTTTTTTTCTTCTAAATTTCAGACATGATACATTCACTCAACTCCTAGTAATACTTGTTAAAAAATGTCAATGTCTCATGCCGAAAAGGTTACTATAGAAGTCGGATGTTTCAAACCTATATATAGTCTACATATCAGTTTGACTGTTTTTTTAGTAAAATTTAATCTGAAATAATGTTATAAATCAGGCAAAAAAGCAACCATACTCTGTTCCCAATTTTGAACAAAACTATTTTACGGGAGATAAGATTCTTTTTCCAAGATAAAAAGGAGGACGAAAAGAGAGCTGAACCTCTTCTGAGCCCTAGGTATTATTAAATTCAACTGGGTTTTATTCAAAATCTATGCTAAACTAAGATCGCTTTCCTTTTTACATACACTACTCGCACATCTCTCAACACTTCCTTTTTTTTTAAAATCATTCAGCATAATCTGCATCACCTGTTCTACTGCTTTTCTCTACATCTTGCTGGCATAGAGGGCACTAGTGTCTCACAGTAACATTAAAGTGAAATAAGGAAATGAGATGATATTTAATATTTCTTTTAATTAATTCACCTATGATTTACACATGGATATTGCCAATAAAAAAAAAAAAAAAAAAACTTCAAGGGCAGCCCTTCCAGATCTGAGTATAAGTCGATCAAAGTTTGAAAAAAAAAAAACTTAATACTAGTACTCGATTTTAACATTCAGTAGAACTGCAAAGTTTTACATGTGGCAACAGCCAACCTACAAATTCATTCACCTTTCCAGTATACACAGATTTACACTTATTAAGGCCATAGCTCGACAATCCCCCCTCAAGTAAAAATGCAAATATTGACCATACAAATTTCTGGCCCTCATAAAATTTTTTATAATTGCTTCTTTTTATCATTACTTATTAATAAAAAGAACACTTATAAACACACTGCAAAGATAACAAAACAATTTTCGTCAATCCCAAAGTTAGTTACGAGTTGGCAACTTTTCATGATAAAGTACCAAAATTATTCACAGAAATAATACTGAATCTCTTTATATAACCATGGATCATAAAGGGATAAAACTCCAATCCTGTGAATATTAAATAAGTGGAACAAACAAAACTCTACCAAAGCAAATGTACATCTGCTGAACAGACAACAGAATCTCAAGAAAAAAGGCAGGCTTAAAATCTAATTTAGATGCAGCTTTTTATTTCAAAGAGGATCTGAAAATATTCAGTGAAACATCTCGTAAACATGAACAGAAGCATTCTGGTAAAATGAAGCTATGAATATAAAAAAAAAAAAAAAAAAAAAAGCTTATTGGTGTGATTTAAACTTATGATGGCTAACTGCAGAACAAAGGCAAGTTAGCATAGTATTATTCACCACAAATTTCCTAATACATATTTTCCATCCTTTTTCCTGCACAGTATACTAAAGACAATGCACATGCTAATACGAGTACTACTTCAACAGTGTGACAAAAAATTATTTCACGATGCTAAGAAGTCTTACTATTATCACATTAGTGATAAAATGCCATACATGAAGGCTTTATTACACTATCCAAAAATTAAGGAACTATACTTGTTCAGCAGCTAATTTCTGGAATAGTAAAACTGCATTTATAATTGAAATACTCAAAAGCTCTTTCTAAAAGAATGAGAAATTTATTACGTAATTCGTGCAGACCAACAATATTTTTCTTAAAATGCCTCCAAAAATGTTCAAGCATTGAAGCTGCAATAAATATTTAGCTGAAGAAGAGTGATTTTTAAAGACTAACAACTTCTAATAAAACTGTCATAGTAACAATCCCACTCACGTGTGATTCGACACAAAATGGATAATAGTTGGTAAATGAATATAAATACTTATATTTAAAATCAAAATGACTTATATTTAAAATCAACACGACTATGATCTCAGTACATATAAAGTCTACATAGATTTAAGTTATTTATAGCAGATGGCTGCAAGACAATAGACCACTTCACGATACTACGAAAATACTGAACACGCACTTTTCGAACACAAACGGAAGAGAAAAAAAAACTTGCCATTAACATTTACGAGTTCTGCATAAATACGGATCAATTCTAACATAAGGATAAAAATAATAATATAAGAAAACTATCGAACGAAGACTAACAATATTTAACAGCTGATATCCAATCGAAAAAATTTTAATTGTATGAACTGTTAATTACTTTATTCTTTCGCCAAATAAGAAACTACATAAAATGCTACTGTGATATCACTTTTAAAATATTATTTGATCTAAAACGTATTTTATACAACAACGCAAATCGGCCATTTTTATCGATAACCAAAACAACTACATCGCTTAAAATTTCACGCAAAAGAAAATATAATACAAAAGATAAAATAAACTTACCTTAGAGATGTCGTGGTTAATCTTAAAATATTAATTTCGCGAATGAAACGGATTCTTCTTTGCGTGAACAGGCAGAATACGCGACTGTTGATACGATCTCAAGATATTACTAACAAATAAAACCAATGGAAGGTTCTGGACTAAACTAGCGTGAACTTAATCAGCATCCTAGCTTTCGCGATGCGCACGCATGTAGCCGTTGCCACTACAGGTACAGAATGTGACTGATCTCAGTTCAAGGTGACGACAGAAAAAAAAAATCTGATGTGACCAGTTCGTGACCTCTCCTCAAATTTAACTTTTTTCACAGCAAGCTTTATTATCATATCCGGTTGTTGGTTTGTAAAACAAATCCAGTTTGTTTTTCAAATGAATAAAAACGTGTGCTATACGAAATTTTGGATTATACTTTATCAGGTGTACTTGGCCATGTGTAAAAAATAGTTTTTCTAAACTTAAACAACCATTTACACTCAAATACATGTCCCTTTATTTTTTTATTAAAAATTGCATTGATGGAGCATTAATTGAATTAAGAGTTTATAATATATTTAAATGAAATACCGGGTGGCCATAATTAAACTGACAGTGCTCACAGTGTTCTGTAGCGCGATCTATTTGCGAAAATGACGCCACATTTTGTAAGAAGATTAAACAAGACGGGGGACGAAGGATTCCGCGAAAAAACAAATTCGTTCCAAAAGTCACCGCTGGGGAATATTTGGCGCTGTGTAATAGAAAATAGAGTGTTAACAAATGCAAATTAATACGGAATAAAATTATTCTTTATTACGCACTCTGATTTAGTTCAAGAGCAATATGGCAATACTTTTAAAAAATCGTAAAATCTACATAAACACCGATAAAGTCTCGTGATCTGCAATATCACGTACGCTGAGCAGAAGAAGAAGTTCTTTATTAAAATTTCACGTTACATCCGTTGGCACAGTGCCAGCTGCTTCGGTTTTAAAAGACAATGTGTTACGTTTCGAATCAATCGGATTTGAAAGTTTATGTGCAATGTCTCCTTCTTTAGTGGAACGTGCATTACTGATCAAATTCTTTTACCTCAACCAGAGCAACGCGTCAGCCGCTTTTCGTTTGAGAAAACAGGTTCTCTGAAGATTCAGTCAGGCAGAGGACGAAAACCTGTACCACAGGATACAATCGAAGCAGTTGCCACGGCGAATGTCGACAGAGGACCAGACAATATTGCTGCCACCTCTAGCACTCTTGGAGTAGCTCGGAATATGGATATGCCTTAGAGTACGGTATGGAAAATCTTACTAAAGTTTATCAACTTCTATCCGTACAAGATCAGCCGTGTACAGGAGTTACTGTACCCCGACCAGAATAAGCGATTGACTTTTGCTCTCACCTTTCTTGCCAGAATGGAGGTGGATGCTGCTTGGCCGTGGAAAATCTTATGTTGAGACGAGGTCTACTTTTACCTGAATGGAACTGTGAATACCCAGAAGTGCCGAATTTGGGATGACAAATCACCACATACAGTCACAGCAATTCCCTTACATTCACCAAAGGTATTAAGATTTTCCATGGCCAAGCAGCATCCACCTCCATTCTGGCAAGAAAGGTGAGAGCAAAAGTCAATCGCTTATCATGGTCGGGGTACAGTAACTCCTGTACACGGCTGATCTTGTACGCGATAGAAGTTGATAATCTTTTGTAAGATTTTCCATACCGTACTGTAAGGCATATCCATATTCCGAGCTACTCCACGAACGCTAGAGGTGGCAGCAATATTGTCTGGTCCTCTGTCGACAGTCGCCGTGGCAACTGCTTCGATTGTATCCTGTGGTACAGGTTTTCGTCGTCTGCCTGACCTTTACGCATTTTTTGTGAGTTCTGTTGCATGGTCATCTGGGTCGCCTGATCTTACCCCATGCGACTTCTGGCTATGTGGTTACCTTAAGTCCAAGGTCTATCAAGGAGTGGTCCAGTACACATTTATAAAATATACTGTGCACAGAATGCAATATGTGGTCCACAACAACGGTAGCCACATTGAACCTCATTTGAATGCAAAGTAAAAGGTAATTTCCGTATTGATTTGCATTTGTTAACACTCTATTTTCTGTTACACAGCGCCAAATGTTCCCCTAGCGGTGACTTTTGGAACTAATTTGTTTTTTCGCGGAATCCTTCGTCCCCCGTCTTGTTTAATCGTCCTACAAAATGTGGCGTCGTTCTCGCAAATAGATTGCGCTACAGAACACTGTGAGCACTGTCAGTTTAATTATGGCCACCCGGTACTTAACTTTTTCAATGTTATTTCTATAAAAATACAAAAAACGGGTGCGTACATGAGCATGCATAGTTAACACATTCCATTGTATGAGAGAATAGATTAATAAAAAAAATATTAGTCAATATGAGCGAGTCCAAAAACAAATTGGTTAACTGTGAAGTAAAGGGAAGCGGCTTAGTACTGAATGACTCCGTTTCCAAACAGACTTTCATTTCGAGAAATCAAAGGTACTGGAAATTGATGTTCAGAATAAGAATTTAATGAAAGCTCTGCGATCACGAACGTTGGAGGGAGCATTTTAACACAGTTCCGAAATTTTTAAATGCGTGTTTCAGTAAATTTTCGCCTCCTTAAATAAGTGTTTGCGCTTTTCCTCGGCAATGTCTCGTCTATCAAACTAAAGGTTTTCCTCTTACCTTCTTCGCTATTCATTTTCTACAATACGAAAAGTGATACGGAACATTCGGATAAGTATCCACCTTTTCTCTAAGTCAAATCTCTACCACTAAAGTGCAAATTAATTTATTTATTATTTTCACAAGCTTCGGGAAGTTAGTAATTGCTTTTAATCATATGGTTTCTCTCTCGTAACTATTCCGTAGAGAAGCTACTGGAGGCAGTCTGAAGCCTTAAAATTCCGTCGGCGGAAAATGAAGTGGAAATTCCATGCGAAGTGACGTTGATTGCATAGCAACCAGTCTATCTAACCTCTACATTCCTCGAGGCCCTGGAAAACAAGGAGGTTAAAATAGTCTATTCAAAGAGGTTATTCAGGACGTATATTCAAGAAGTTTATTCAAGGAGTGTAGTTTACTGCCAAAAGTGCTGTTTCGCACGTGCTTATCACTGAGGATGGCAGTAGCAAAAAAATAACACAAAATAAAATAAAAAGATAGTTAAAAAAAAAGAAAATCTGAAGTGTTTCAGGTTTTAAGTTACGTCCAAAGGGGCGTTTTTTTAACATTTTGTGTGTTACCTTAATTTATTAAATATCATGTTCTTCGCACTTAAACCATAAAATTCTGTTAAAGAATAATATAGCAAAATAATTTTAAATTGAGCATATCTTTAGAATTTCCTATACACAGTCTCACGAGCTGGATATAAAACTGATTTTTCTGTACAACGTTGCCATGCTCGCTTTGAAATTCTTGAGTTTGTTAATAAAAAATTCGTTAAAGTTTTACAAAATATGAAATCAATAATAAAACAAATTCCAAATTTCAGGTTTGGGCTTCCAGATGCCCATATTTTCAGCAAGATTAAGTCATTCAAAATACGATGGCTCGTTTTATAACAATGCGAGAAACATACATACATTTATGCACATTCTTCATTATTTAATTTTTAAAATATAATACAGGGCTGCAATATTTGGTGGTAACAGTTGGAAAGTGAACGACATTGAATGTTTCCGAAGCAAAATCGCAAAACGAAAACAATGTCCCTTCAGGGGCAAAGCCCCTTTGGACTAAAAATAAAACAAAAGTTTGAAAGTTATCAGATTTTAAATTACGTCCAAAGGAGCGTCTTTTTTAACGTTTTGTGTGCTACCTTTATTTATTAAATATCATGCTCTACGCATTTAAACCTTAAAATTTAGTTCAACAGCAATATCACAAAATAATTTCAAAATGAGCATATCTTTAGAATTTTCGATACACAGTTCCGAGGGCTGCAGATAAAAAAGGTTTTTTTTCCTGTAAAGTGTCGCCATTGCTTGATCTTATTTCGTGGAGTTTGTTCATCAAAAATTCTTTAAAGTTTTACAAAGTATGAAATAGATAATAAAACAAATTCCAAATTCCAAATTTGTGCTTCTGGATGCGCATATTCGGATGTAAACGTACGTTATTCAAAATTAAATGCCTCTAGGTACCGTTGTTTTATCACATTTGGAGAAATATATGTAATGCAGATTCTTCATTATTTAATTTGTTTAAATAAAATACAGGCAATAGCATTTGGTGGCAACAATTTGAAAAGTGATGCAGCCTCTTATAGTGAATCAACGCAAAATCGCAAAACGAAAACAATAGTCCTTCAGGGACAAAGCCCCTTTGGACTAATAAAATAAACAAATAAAAAAATCTAAAAGGTTTCAGATTTTAAATTACGTCCAAAGGGGCATTTTTGCTAACATTTTGCGTGTTACCTTTATTTATTAAATATCATATTCTTCGCACTTAAACCATAAAATTCACTTCAACAGCAATATTGCAACATAATTTCAATATGAGTATTATCTTTAGAATTTTCGATACGCAGGCTCATGCGCTGGAGATAAAAACGTTTTTTCTGTACAACGTTGCCATTGCTCACTTTGAAATCTTTGAGTTTGTTAATAAAAAATTCATTAAAGTCTTATAAAATATGAAATCGATAATAAAACAAACTCCAAATTTTAAATTTGCGCTTCCAGATGCCCATATTCGCAGTAGGATTACGTCATCCAAAATTTGACGGCTCTAGGTACCGTTGTTTTAAAACAATGCGAGAAACATATATACATTTATGCAGATTCTTCATTATTTTATTTCTCCATTTATAATACAGTGTGATAATATTTGGTGGCAACAATTTGAAAAGTGAAACGTACATTCTGAGTCATTCGACGCAAAGTCGCAAAACGAAAACAATAGTCCTTCAGGGGCAAAGCCCCTTTGGACTAAAAAAAAATTACCAACCAGTCGAGTAAATGGTGAAATTTTTCGAAAATATCCGCAGCTGTTAAGCAGTAAACTTACTTGATAGTACATTTTGTAGAGAGCACAGAAGCAGGAAAAGTTAATGGATATTTTAAACGCAGAAAGAAATGGCTTTCCCAAAACTGCAGATATGTGAAGAAACCTAAGCATAATTTCACTTACAGTCTGTCAAAAAAGAATTCGAACACCTGTACCCATCTTTAATTAAATCCATTAAATTGAAAACGCAAAAATCGCAAAAAAAATTTTTTTTAAACTCTTACTATATAAAAACTCTAAAGGTTGGTTTTACATTTCTAATACACATCTTTTTCACAACCCTAACTAAATAACAGAAGAACACGAATATAGTTTAAAAAAAGCTAAGACTGTAATGTTCATACTATTTTTTTAACTTTATTACACTCACGTTTGTGAAAATTGCAACACCAAGAAGGAATCGTCATAATTGAATACAATTTAATACACAGTTGAGTGGTAGTGGTACAAATAAATGATTAAATGTTCAAAGCAAACAAACAAGAACAAGAGATCAGAATCAGTATTTTGTGTGGCCACCACGCGCCGCAATAAGTGCTGCTACACGACGTGGCATGGAGTCAAACAAAGTTTGAATGTCTGACTGAGGAAAAGCATTCCATATCGTTTGTACGCGTACCCAAAGTTCGTCTGCAGACGCAACAGGACGAGGATCACGAGCAAGACGCCGACCAATGACATCCCACACATGTTCAATTGGCGACATATCCGGGGAACACGCAGGCCAAGGAAGAAGCTGTACCTGCTGCGCTGCAAAGAAGGATTTAACAATCCGAGCAGTATGAGGGCGGGCATTGTCCTGTTGAAATACAGCGCCTGGCAAGCTTTGAAGGAAGGGAACAGCTTCGGGCTGTAGAACTTCACGGATATACCGGTTGCTGTTCAGATTGCCCACAATTCGTAGCAATTGAGATCGTCTATGATATGCTATGGCGCCCCAGACCATAACTCCGGGTGTTCGTCCACTGTGGCGTTCGATAATGCACTCCGGAAGGTGGCGTTCACCGGCATAGCGTCTGACACGAATGCGGCCATCATGGTACCACAAATTAAAGCGGGATTCGTCAGAAAACACGACATGCTGCCAATCAGCACGCCAGTCTCTATGCTGATTGGCCCATTGTAGCCGCAGGCGGCGATGGTCGTGCGTTAGGGGGATCCTGTATAAAGGAGTCCGTGCGCGCAGTCCACACTGCAGCAGACGTCTACGAATTGATGAAGCACACAATGAAACACCTGTAGCTATTGACCACAGTGCTGCCAATTGTCTAGAGGAAGCTGTACGGTCCGTCCGCGCCATGCGGACCAGGTGTCTATCATCGCGAGCTGACGTCACATTTCGGGGTCCACTCCCGGATTTCCGAGTTGTCCGACACTCGTCCGTCCACTGCTTCCAAACGCGCATCACTGTGCTGCTGTTACGCTGCACACGAGAGGCTACTGCACGATACGACAATCCAGCTTCACGAAGGCCGATGATTCTCCCTCGTTCAAACTCTGTAAGTTGTTCAAATCTCGCTCTCTTTCGTCGACGAGGCATAAGTACAGATTGAGTTAACGTTTACCACTAGCAGATAACCACCGATAACCATACACGCCTCGCTACAGCCGTCTATTTATTCGGATCCATCAGCCGTTCAGAGGGCGCTGCTCAGCATACGCATGCGCTACGGATTTGCAATTCTAATCATTTGCATATCATGCGCTACTTTGCATTTCCTGAAAATTTCAGCTCACTCGCGTAAGTCCTTCATGGTGTTGCAATTTTCACAAACGTGAGTGTAATTGTTCTATTTGACAGTATTGCTAACGGTTCCACTAACCGGTAGTTATATATCATTTCAACCTTTAACCATCAATTTGATTCTTCATTTTTCTTTCACACAAAATTAGAAAGTCCCTCCTTTCGGTATATTCTTATGGCGTAACTGGATAACACATTTGGGTCGAATTAAAGAAGTCCAGTACGGACATTGCCGTCACCATCAAGTCAGATAAAGCTAGAATCTTGAATCTATGGCAGTAGGTAGTATTCGACCTGGAGAGCCTTTACTACCATAAATTCCAATTTTCCCTTAAGGATGCATTTTTGGTTCTGGATCTCCACCAGATGGCGGCACACGAGTCTTGATTGGTTGACCTGAAGTTCCGATGTTCAAGCAATAAAAAGCATAAATGGCAGCAATTATTTGGCATCAGAATGTTGCTGTATAACAGTTGTGCACTATTGAAGGGTGAAAAACATAAAATTTAGTTAGAAAACACAATATTTGAAACCAGATGTCGAGCCGCGTTACTCGGCATAACCCAATTACTGTTTAAGTGTTCCAAGATGAACTGCTCAGTCAGAGTAACATCCGGGTGACCAACATTTCCAGAAAATTAAAGATGAGTAAAAAATATTCTTGATTAACGCTATTGGTCAAGGTGCTGCAGCAACAACCTCTTGAAAATACAACTAAACACTGTAAGTTTTTCTGGGTAGATATTGAAGATATACGAAAATACACTAAGATGAGTAAATAAATTTATACATATTAGTAATTTGGGTTATTCAGAGCTGTGCGTGGTCTTTTATAAGGTTGGTTAATACTAGCATCATAATTTCCGATGTTTTTATGAGACTATTTTGATGGGTTGAACTTTTGCTGTAGAATTTCTCGGTGATTTTTTGATTTTCACTATTGATGGGCTTGGTATTAAGATCGTGATGAATAACAGTATTTCTTACGAACCATCTGGAGTTGCTGAGAATCCTGAGGTGTTTATTTTGTAATTGCTGGAGTTTAAGTCTATTAGTGCGAGCAGCTGCTGCCTAAGCAGGAATTGCATATGACATTATCGAACGAATCGCTTGAAGATGTAGAGTTCTTTTAGTGGATAGATTAAGTTTATAAGATCTGCCGAAGAGAGAGATAACAGCCATAAAGATAAGGCTAGACTGACTGACTGACTGACTGAAGAACTTATGGCCGAAATGCAAACCTGAGGTCCGCTTGTCCGGCTCAGTCAAATTTAGCCATTTGGCACATCACATAGATAAATCTTAAAGTACGCACATGATAGGAGGTTAGGGGGAGCGGGGGGCCAACATCACAGCCCAGAGAAGCGCGCAAGCAGGCATGGACAAAAACGAGATGTAATCATCAGCTAAAAATAAAAACACATTACAATACAGATTAAAATTCAAATTTGTTACAATACAATACAAAATACTACAATACACAATAATAAATAAATGTAAAAATATATGCAGCATATACAATCCTAAATTTAAGTGGGAAAATTAGAGTCACAGGTGAGGTGAGCCGCAAGTGGTCTAATCTCTGCATCTTCTTCCAATACAATATAACTGAACGTGTCAAGTTTCCTTAAATGTTCACAATCCAAAGCCTTTTCACAGAACTGACGATTAAGCTTGTGCAGATGTTCAGGTATTGTTTCCAGTTTTAAGTCACGGTGCAGTGTGGCGTTGTTCACAAAATAGTGAGTACTAGTAATGATCCTTAACACTCTATTTTGAATCACCTGCAGGCGATGCAAATCTTTATTCTTAATTGTTGCCCACGCACGGGACACATAAACAAGGACAGGTCGAATTGTGGAGGTATATACTAACTTTTTTCTTCTCAGATCCAGGTTAGAGAACTTTCCGATAAGCGGCATTAAGCTATTAATAACCCCATAGGCTTTTTTCCTAACTGCGTTGGTGTTATCTGTCCAAGTGAGGTTGTCGTTGATCATTATTCCGAGATACTTGGTTTTATTTACTATGGGTATTTCCTCGTCGAATAGAAATAATTTTTGTCTTATTGGGGTATTTCGTTTCCTTCTGCGGATGATGAGCAGCTGGGATTTTTGTGCGTTTATTGAAATCCTCCAGGCAGAGCACCAGGTCTCCAAATCAGTCATGAAATCTTGCAATTTAGCAATAGCATGATAGGGGTTAGCAGACTTAACGGCAAGCGCCTTGTCCTCGGCATAACACCCTAAGAAGTAGTTGCCAGTGAATTTCGTCCTCGGGAAGTCGGCTACGTATAATAAGTAGAGAATGGGTCCTAAAATGGACCCCTGAGGGATTCCAGCATTAATAACTTTTGGGCTTGAATAATCTTTACCAATACACACAGAAAACGGACGGTTTGTAATGAAAGACACAAGCAGTTGTATTAATTCTCTGTTGAGCCCTTGCTTGATCAATTTGTAGATAAGACCCTCATGCCAGACGCGGTCGAAAGATTTCGCCACGTCCAGCATGAGGATCGCCACATTCTGTTTTTTATGCAGAGCATCTCCACAAAATTCTATGAGACGGACAAGTTGTTTTGTCGTAGAAAGTTTCCTTCTAAACCCAAACTGTTCTGGAGGCAGAACACTGAGATGAGATTTGAGCCTATTTAGAATTATCCTTTCGTAAATTTTACCAAGACCAGACAAAAGGCTGATAGGCCTATAGCAGTCTTGTTTGGTAGCATCTTTACCCGGCTTTGGCAATAATATAACTTTTGCGTGCTTCCATATGATTGGAAAGTAGCTTAAGTGTATACACGCGTTAATAATACTAGTGAACTTGATAATACAGCTTATAGGAAGTTTTTCAAGTGCCTGGTTGTTTATAGCATCGTGGCCTGGTGCTTTCTTGACCTTTAAGTGCTTAATTAGATCATTTATTTCAGCCGGTGAGGCGAGCTGGGTCAAATTTGCTGCGGTAGGCGCATTTAGCCAATCACGTACCTCATAGCATACTTCATAAACGAATTTCAGATTTCTTGGTATCCTGTTCGGCATACATTGTTGCTCCAGATGTTCCGCCAACACTGTTGCCTTGTCTTTATCTGTAATGGCAACACTATTTTCCGTAAAGATCGGTCTGCTATTATTTGTTTTGCGTTTAAGGTTTCTAATAAAGGCCCATAAGGAGCCGTCACCTGGGTTGAGACTAAGTATTTTCTCTTCCCAGACTTCGTTTCTAAATTCTGAGATCTCTTTCTTGATAACTCTGTTTAGTTGGTTAATTTCTCTTTTTACATTAGGACTCCAGGTTAAGTGGAAGCGTTTTCTTAATCTGTTACGCTCTTTAATATGTTCTCTAATTTTTAATGGGAGCCTACCAGCGTTACCTTTTTTTATCGATTTTACGAGTCGCCTGGTTTAACGCCTTCGAGATAGTGGCCGTGAAATTTTCAATTGCACAATCACTTTCTGTTCTGCTTTTCAATCCATTAATATTAGGCGGGTCACTTTTAAGTAGGTCAAGGAAAAGATTCTAGTCAGTAATATTTATCTTATCGTTTGACATCAATTTGGCCGTGCCTAATGTAACCAGAATCGGCAGATGATCCGATTCAAGCTCATGCAAAACATCCAGCGTCATCGAAAATTATGTGTTCGTGAGAAGAATGTTCAAGATTTCCGATCTGGCCGGATCTTGCGGTCTATAGGTGTACTCACTAGGTACTTCTAAGGCAACGGGGTGGTTGTTTATAAATTGGCAAAGCGACTTGCCATTCTTATTTGTCTGACGACAACCCCATATTTTATTCTTGGCGTTGAAGTCACCTGTAACTATAAACTGCTTATCCTCAGGGCATATTATTGCTAATACGTCTTCCGTGAGCTCCGTAACTGGTGAATTGTAAAAAGCTGAGAAATATACAATACCATAAAATTGAAGGTGAACTGCCACCGTTACGCATTCTTGCGAGTTATTGCGTATAGTATCAATCAGACACGATTGCAGAGAGCGGCGTACATAAATCGCAACTTCCCCTCCCCTGTGACTCAACCTATCACATCTATATACAGAATAATTAGGCACATTAATATTGCAACCTGGTGTTGCAAATGTCTCGAAAATTAACATAATATCAATGTCATGATTTATAATGAAGTTTGTAAGCTCCAAGACCTTGTTATGGACGCAAAAAGCGTTCCAGTACGCTATTCTAATGGGAACCTTACTACTGCTGTGTGTGGCCATTCTGGTCGCCGGAAATTGCATTAGCCTTCACAGAATTATGTACCTCTCTTAATTGTGTTGTTAACAGAAAGCCGGAGCTTTTAATTACTGAGACAAGCTCAGCCAAATCCTGAAAAACCTTTTTTGCATCACTTATAACATCAGTATAAAGCCCCGTAGATAAGGCCTGAGCAAATGTCTTGTTTTCAACTATTCGACTGGAGTAGCTTTTAGGTTTGTTTTGAGCTTTTTTCGGAAACTTTTCACACCCTCGAAAGTTCGAGGTGTGTTCCTTGTCAGAGTTTACACATTTAGGAGGAATTTCTTTGTCTTTTTGCGGACATTCATACAAGAAATGATACCCTGCGCAACGCACACATTTAGGAGAGTAGCAACAACTTATTTGGGTATGGTGGAACCCCTGGCAACGATAACATTGCAGGGGCCCAACCCTACCCCGATAATCCTCAATCTTAACACTAAGCCCTAAGTTTGTGATATTGTGGATATCCTTCGATTTTTCAATCTTTGGGAGTGCTATCAAGAAGAGCGGCAAATTAATTACGTCCCCATTACGATGTCTAGTTAACTGCTTAACTGACAGTACAGTAAAATTTTTACATTCTAATTCTTCCCTTATGTCATTGGTGTCTGTGTCATCATACAGTCCCCTGATCACCACTTTTAAATCTCTATCTTGGGGCAGTGTGTAAGAATGGTGTTCAATTTTTCCTCCTTTAATATCCGAACACACATGCGGTAGTCTCCTAGTTTTTTAGTAAAACGTTTTGTTCCTACAGGGATTTTTTGTGTCCTAAACTCCATATTATTTTGTAACAATCTACCATTAATTCTCTTCCAGATAGCGCTATTCGCCTTAACTGTTATCGGCGGCCATTTGTTTTTCTTTTCAAACTTGCTATCTATTATTGGATTAGTGTCATTTTTATCGCTAATGTCCTCATTTTTTGCTTGCTTTTTCTTCATTAGCAGGAACTGTGTCCATTTGTGTTTCGCTTACAGTCTTATCATTATAAGATTTATTTGCTGTGTCATCATTTTTGTTGTCTTTTTCGACTGGTTTATCATTTTCTGTTACAACAATCATGTTAGATTTAGATGTTGTCTGCATTTTGTCGTGTGATTGCGAGTGCAATTCAATCCTCAATTTTTTCGCTGGGGCTTTAATTCGACTCCTAACTGTGTGATCACCTCTCCTTTTATTAGTAAATTCCTCATCAGAACTTATGTCTTTATCGAGGGTGATTTCCTCCTCCGAACTCGGTGTAAGATTTTCATGAAGCTTAATTGGGCTTCTAGATCTTTCTGTGTCATTTTGTGTAGAATTTATGTTTCCCACACTAGCCTGATTCATTGAGTTTTTCGCACTTACCTGCGGTTCTTCAACCGAATTATTTAGGTAGTCATCGCAACATTTCAGCATCTGCTGAAAAAATTTATAATCCAGCTCCTTGTTAAAATCAAGAGAGCCAGCAATAGCACGCTCATCGTCAAGTTCAGCAATCAACTGCTGAAAGACACTCCTAACCCTGTCCATGCCTGCGAAAGTAAGGAGAACGCAGCGCCCAAAAACGCAAACGCAACCTGCGGCCTGGAACGGGGCCCACTCGACGGTGTCCCCGCAGACAGATTAGCAGGCGAAACTTTTGCAAGCGCCTGACAACTGCCTGACAGCAGAAGCTTGGGCGGAACTAGCAAGAGGAACAATCCAGCAGAAAAATTTTAAACCGAAATTAAATCGGCAAAATAACTAAAATAAAATAGCGCGCAATTAAAAATATGCGGCCAGCAATCAGATCACTTGGCAAGACACGCGGTCGTAAAGCGCATAAATTAATAATTATCTGCCAAAACGTATCTTAAAAATAAAAATCAGTAAAAAATTAATATGATTGTAACAAGACAATCATAATTACATTACCATACAAGCACTAAAAAGTGCTATTTTAATATGCATTAACAGAGACAGTACGTGTCCGCAAATGGCGCAGCACGTGGCGATGCGCACTCAACCGAAGATAAATAACGGGAGCGGTGGTCACTCACGTCCTTCTCACACGAAAGTTCCCCCTCCGGGCCCGGAAAAGTATAATAAGGCTAGAGCTACTAGAGATACCTTTTTATAGGAGCCTTAGATAAGGTCTGCGTTCTGAATCGACACTAGCTTGTGACGTCACGGTTAAGGTACTCTCAGAAATAATTTACACAATGACACTTCTTTCTCCGCATTCTTTGTCCACTGCACATATCAGTAGCTTCCTGTCTCTTAACACTGTTAGACATACTTCACACGCTTTTGTTAAATCCATAGATTTCCTTAATTTTATTAACATTTCTGAATTATTCATTGCTTTTTCAAGTTAATTGCTTAGTGATACATTTTCGTTTCTTCATATTTTCTTGCGAAATTGTGTTATTATCATTATATGTTCCCGTTGTATTGTTCCTGGATGCAAAGGAAGTTATGAAAAGTCCCCATAAAGGAATACGACTAAGAAATGAAAATATAAATCCATTAACTAATTTGCCTGACGATGAAATCATTAAAGATAGTTTTATCATGATGAAATTTAAATGCATATATTTAGCTAATTTAGATGCTGTTCAATTTTATATTTGTTTGAAACAGTTATGCTTGTTTTATGCTTGTTTTTATACTTTTATACTTGTTACTATCATGTAGTCAGTTTGCTTAAAATTTGTTATGCAATATAAATCTTTCTGAGAATGATAGAAAAGTTTTTAAAGTAATGTATGTAAGATTCATATTAAGGTAATTAAATTATGGAACTGCAAAATGAAATTTTAAAAATTTACAGTTATTGAAAAAGTAGTAGTAATTGAGTTCATATATCCACATATTTGTCTTCATTGCATTTCAGTTCAATGGAATTTTAAAAACAATTCTTTTTCTAATTATATTTTGAACTAGATTCTTTAATTTGAGTATGTGGCACCACCAAAAGACCACATAGGGCAAGTTAAAAAAAATTGCTTACATTATAAAAATAAGTTTTGCACATGATGTTGTGATTTATATATATATTTTTTTTCATGTAGATATTAAGAGAAACTATTTTTCAGAATAGAGAAAAGGCTTATAGTTAAATAGGTATAATGTAACTATTTGCAAGGAATTTCAGTTTCTAAAATATTTTGTAATATTTCATACATTTTTATAACATTTTCAAACAAAATTATTCATAGGTTTATTTAAAAAACTTATTCCGTGTTTTATTTGGATTTTTAATATCGATAGTCTTCAGAGCTATATAATAAACATTATATCCATTTGACTACAGACTGTGTTTAATAATTACGTAGCATTAAGAGAAAAACATTAACTGTAACAAAGATTAACATACAATATGTAAGTAACAGATAGTTTTAAAATTAGACTATTTAGTAATTTATTACATTTGGAAAACATTTCCGACTGATATAAGGCATTTAATTGTTAGTCTAAATATTAGGTAGGTTTAATTTGTTTGATGTGTTATAATCTGTAAGGTTTTAGTTAAACTAACGAAGTTTTATTCTAATTTTTCCTTTTCTATCTCTTCTCATTTCAACTTCCGGTTAGAATAAGCGCGCGTTTCAGCTTTATGCTAATTTGAAGTGGAACCAAGTTATATTTAAGCGAGAGGTAGGAACCTCTTAGAGTGAGAGAGCTTTTAGTCTCAGACCACGGTCACTCTATTCAACGTTCGTCTGACTAGCTAGTATTTAAATTCTAAGCCGTAGCGCTTTTACTTGATTACTTATTGAAGTAATTCCAAGTGCGTCAGTATTAGTTGAATCTTGCTACGCACCATTTAGTTTACAGGCCAACCTCGCGTTCATAGCTCTGTGAGCAACAACGATTTAATTTCTATTTAGCTTGTAGAGTTTATATTTACTTTAACTAACATTTATTTTAAGTTCATATTCCTTTCCTGTTTAGCCTTCATTTTCTCCCTAGAAATGCCCGTGCCAGAGTATGTAAATTGTAGTAGCACGCGCAGTTTATTCAAATTTAGCGGAATCTAGTTGAGTTAAATAGTAGACGAAACGAGCGTGAAAAAGGTCTTGCTTTGAACATACGCTGGAGGAAATATTCCTTGGTAGAATTTAAATCGGCGCGTATCGGCCTGTGTGCCTAGCCTTGCAGAAGTGCTAGATTTCAACTGTTAAATCAATAATCTTGCTGAATACCAGCGATACTTAAAAACGCGGTTAGTTAAGATCTCAGAGCCTCGTCGGTAGTGTTTGGCATTTGTTCATCTAGTTTCTTATTTTCAGTTTTACCTTACTTTTAGTTCAACCGCCGGGTTGGCGCAGTTTGTGAGCGTCGAGTAGACGCAGTTGTAATTTTAAAAGTACAATAAAAGGGTTTCAAACCCCTTCGCACGTTTTTGTGACTCACTATCCCAGTGACTGACAAGTTGGGCCAGAGAGATCTTACAAGCTTTAGTTTAAATTTGATTGTTCATTTTAGACACAACTGCGGTCTCTATTTTCTGTGTCCCTCCCGAGTTGGGAAGTGGTTGTAAATAATTAAGATTTAATAAAAGAGGATTTTAAATCGCTTTCAAGTGCAGTTCTTCTACCACTTAATCACAAGATTCTACCACAGAACATAGCTGCATTGAGCTCCCTGTTCCAGATCAGGATTTAAGGAGTTCAAGAAGATGTTTTCCAAGAATATGCACCGAACACTCAGTCCTGACAAATCCTGCTACATTATTATGATATAAATAAAAATATGCAATAGTTATGGAGTGAGAAATAATATATGTTCTCACTGGCAATTATTTTGTTAAAGTAGTGGGTGAAACAAACAATTTGATGCGAGGTGGGAATCAGCGAAAGAGACATAAATACAGTACAGAAAAATAAAAGTAGTAATTTTTGTTACTTCAGTTTTAAAACCAATTTTTCCTTCAAAGAAATGATTTGCTTTTAGCAGCACCACACCTTTCACAACTAATTTTATCTTGAAAATAAATAACAGCAAAAGAAAATGAAAATATTTCATATAAGTTTTGTAAAACATTATATAGCCGCTTGTAATTTTGTTTTACACTGAATGTATAGTATGAGATGCCAGTTTCATAGAATAGACTTAGGAAAATGGTGTTTAGCAAGGAAGCTAAACTGCGCGAAGACTAGTCCCCTAGCAGTGACGTAGTAACTCAGCGCGCAAGCCTTTACAAGAGAGAGATTAGATCAAAGTTGGTCAGTTCCACTAGTCAAAGTGTGTTGACCCCAGCTTAGTCTTGGATTCTTTC
>KK119743.1:68469-93524 GCA_000611955.2 Stegodyphus mimosarum | reverse complement strand
CTTAAAATAAAAAAAAAAAAAAAAAAAAAAAAAACTCTTTCTTTTCTGTTCTATAACTTGATGATGTCTACACTTCTTATCCTTGGAATTCTAAAAATAGAATATTCCAAGAATAAAAATTGTAGACATCAATTTATTAACCAAAAAGGAAGGTTTCTTTTTTTTTTAAATTATAAAGGTTTGAGATCCGAAAGAATTTTTCAAGATAAAAAATATTTTTTATTTTCAAGAGCTGAGAGTTCCCAAAAGCATTTCAAAGCCCTTTGCTTTTTAAATAATGCGTATATCGAACCACCTTTTGCAAAGCACAATGATGAAATCCTTTTGTATGAGTAGGATAAGAAACGTGTCCCATCTCATCATATTTTCGAATTTCTTTTCTCGATCCCGAAATATTATAAACGGATCTTTCAAGAATAATCATTTTTCTTCTCCTCGACAGTAAAGTCTCTTTTATTATTGCGAATTAAATCATGCTTAATCCATTCTGGAATTATCATTTAAGTTATTAAATTATCCCATATATTGACTCAGCGGACAGTCCACAACAAATTAAGTCAGTTTCTACGCCTTCAATGCCTTTTTGCCAAGTGAGACTAAACATAAACTTTCAGTTCTGTGCGCCGAAAAATCTGCCTTTTTAACTGCTGGCCGAATTGCTTGTTTTTAGGTAGAAACTGTAATTTTAATTGTATTTAACTGGTAATTTTCATGTTTTTCAATTTTTAATGAAAATATTTCGAGTTTTTATGCATTTTTGTCTTGAAGCGACGTCAGAAATGAATTAATTAAATGAGAAATATATCTCTAACGAAATTCGAGAAAATAAGTGTTTCGTATTAGCAAAAAATATTGTCGCCAGTCTGTCTCAGACAGAGGAGAATGTTTAAGAGTAGCGCATGCTGTTGTAGAGACATTAGGTATTTTTTGAAAGCAGGAGATGTGAAAAATGAGCAATGCCCTCCCCGGGACTCGAACCTCTCGAATAAGCGCCGAGCATGTTGACCACAACACCACAAAGGCACGCTAAGAAGATGGGGAAATATCGTATATACCCCCTTTTAAAGGGCAGCTGGGGTTTTAGGGAATCCAGTCGCCAAATCCTGGTGGTGAAGCAATGTCATTCACCACTTTTTAGTTCGGGCGCCACTGTACAGACATTAGGTATTTTTGAAAGCAGGAGATGTGAAAAATGAGCAATGCCCTCGCCGGGACTCGAACCTCGGATCTCTCAAATATGCGCCGTGCATGCTAGAAAGGTGGGAGAAATACCTTATAAGGTAAGCGGCGCTGAATCGTCTGTGAAAAACTTTTTCTTTTTTATTTGTTTAATTTCTTTTATATATTGTTTTAGATTTATTATAATATTTTAATAGAACATGCAGCAACGATTAGACAATTCTTCAAATGATATAATTTTTGTATATTCTGAGTTATAAAAATGAATGAGATGTTAAATTAACCTAGCGCCAGAGTGTCGCTATGGTAAATAAATGTAGTGAATTTTAAAGGGTGCGTTTATTCTCTTGTGGTTTATGCGCTAGGACGAAGTGGATTTAATTCAATTCAATAAGTTTAAATGAAATGCAGAAAAAATTTGTATAATTTATATTCCGTACGAAGAAGTCATGAGGCGTGCGCATCAGATTTTTTTTTTATTTTCGAATCGAAGGGTAGAAGAAATTTTCATCTTGAAACAATTTTTCTCAGCTGAAATATGAAAAAATTATTGCCACTATGGCTAAATAAAATTATAGAAGAGCATATAATAATATTATAAGAAATAAATTCTTTTATTTTGGAATCGAAGGGTCGAAGAAATTTTCATCTTTGGAAAATGTTTTATATAGCAAAAGTGCTGAAAGGTGGAAAAAAGAGTTGTTATTGGGATAGCATGTCGTTAATCTATTGTTTCACTACTTATTGTTGATTATTTATTTGATTAGGCTTGTTGATTATATATTTCTTAAGATAACGGTAATAGAGGATGGCATCTCGTAAAGCACAATAGTTACTTAATCCTAAATGTTTGAGGCAAGAATATGGACCCAAAGATAAATTATTCTAGCTTATATCTATATCCATTAATTATAATGCTTTCTCAAAGTCGCGATTAATTAGTTTTTTGTAAAAGATTAGAGTTCCAAAATTCTAGGCAATAAATTTTACTGTAACCTAAAGAAACCACAAACGATTCCAATTGTTCATAAGGAAGATGGCCACGAAATTCCGCGTGTAGAATCGGCTAGATGGAGGTAGGTAGAAACAAAACGTCGCTTCATGGAAAAGAGTTTGTTAAATGACTCCATGCTTTTAGTGATTTAACGTATACGACTTCTCTGGCATTATCACTTGATATATACGCGACTTCCTTAATAACATATTCTCCCATCATATCCGGGTAATTTTCGTTGTTGTGTTGGACCCAGTCAAATGCTTCTATCAATGTAGGAACCCATAGCAACAATTTGAACAAACTCAATCCAAAAAAAATGAAAAACTTCTTGAAGGTTTGAAGGGATAATTGTGAGCTATTTATAATTACGTTTTCGCGCACTAAGTTCACCACTTGGAGCTCAGCTTAGTCTTGGATTCTTTCAGCTCTCAATTCTTATAAAAAAAAAAACTCTTTCTTTTTGGGTCTATAATTTGATGTCTACATTTTTTATCCTTGGAATCTAAAAATAGAATATTCTAAGAAAAAAAATAGTAGACATCAATTTATTAACCGAAAAGAAAGAGTTTTTTTTCTTTAAAATTATGAAGACTTGAGAGCTGAAAGAGTTTTCAGAGATAAAAAGTATTTTTTATTCTCAACAGCTGAGAGAGACCAAAAACATTTCCAAATCCTTTGCTTTTTAAATAATGCGTATATCGAAACATTGAGCATATAAACATCTGGTATATTTTGCAAAGCATAATAATGAAACCCTTTTGTATGAATAGGATAAGAAACGTGTCCCATGTCATCATGTTTTTGAATTTCTTTTCTCGATCCCGAAATATTATAAACGGGTCTTCCAAGCCATTTTTCCAAGAATAATCGTTTTCCTTCCCCTCCACAATAAACTGGAAATTTTTTAAATGTCAGATTCAAATATGTGGAAAATAAATTGTTCATGACAATAAGGTATTTCTTCTTCGTACCAAGATAAACCGTGATAGTAATTACTTGCTGAAGTGGCTGTTTTCTTTTCTTGGTCGTCCATAAAATACCATGAAAAAGGAGGTTTAAAAACAAATATTCTTCGACACGTTCCATCTAAAGTACTTTATGCTAGTTCTTTAACCACAAATTCCATACTCTGAAGTATTCAAGGTACCCTATCACAAAAACTACTTATGGGATTTCTTTGAAATGTAACTTGGAAAATCTGCAAACAGAACAATTCTTCTACCAAACCCTAAAATACTCAAAATACCCTAACACAAAATCTGCTTAACACAAAAACTGCTTTTGGGATTTCTTTGATTAGAAGAAACTATTAAACTTGACACAAAACTACTCATGAGATTCCTTTAATTAGAAGACTTATTAAAGAGATTTTTACGTTTTTCTAAGGTAAAAATTGGTCTTAAAAGATATATTTAAATTCCTGTTTAGTAGATAACACACATTATGCAGTAACTATAACAAAAAAATCAACGCAAAGAAGGAATCATCCGATTGCTCTGAAATTTCGTATGTGTAAACGTTTTAACCAAATATGCAAATGATTAAAATTTCGAGTCCAATGAATGAATAGTGGGATCTCCAGGTCCACCATGACCATTCACAGACGACTGATAGAGCGAAATCTACGCTCGTACCCACCGTTACGCCACCTGCCACTCACACCTGCACACTTTTGAGCCAGATCATAGTGATGGTTAGTTCCATCAGGATGGAATGATGCTGACTAGGGACATATAGTCTTTAGAGACGAATCCCGCATCCAATTGTGTCGTGACCATCATCGAAGACGTGTCTGGAGACGCCCAAAGCAGCGTACTGATCCTGCTTTCATTATTGCAGTCCACACAGGCTCTCAGCCAGGAGTTATGGTCTGGAGTGCCATTTGCCTTGAGAGCCGGATCCCTTTGGTCGCCATTAGAGGCACACTTACAGCACAGGGGTACGTCGACGATATTCTGTTTCACTACCGTTCACTTTTCAGTACCTTGGCCTTATTTTTCAGGAAGATTGCCAGATCACGTACGGCTCGTGTTGCTATGAACTATCTTACAGTTTGAGAAACACTTCGTTGGCCAGCCAGATAGTCAGATCTCTCTCCCATCGAGCATGCCTGGTATATAATGGAAAGGCGACTGTATCTACCAGGAAATGTTAATGACCTAGCCCGACAATTGGAGCAAATTTGGCAAGAAATATCGCAGGAGATCATCCGGGAGCTTTATGAGTCTATGCCAGGCCTGGTGGTAGTTTGCATCTAGGCTATAGGTGCGTCAACACACTTTGCAACTATGTAACTCTGAAATAAATCATTCAATTGTTCTGAAATTTTAATCATTTTCTATTCTATATAAAAGTTTTCTATGCACCAATTTTTGTCTGCATCGGACAACTCCTTCTTGGCGTGTCGATTTTTTTTTGTTATAGAGTGTATTTTAAATGTCTCAAAATTTTAAATCAGAGAAGATAAATTTTTCCTTTAATGTCCTAAAATGATGCAGATACTTCAAACTTTTATAAGTTGAAATTATGTAAGAAAAAATATGGAGAATGTTCTTAGAACAACTTTTTTTCCCAAACTTTAACGCACTTTTAGTATTCAAAATACATAAACGTGGCACAAACAATTACTTACTCACACCAAGGAAACTCACATGGTTGAACACCATGGTTGGTGTATTAACACGTTTCCCAGAATGCATAACATTACTTGAAACTTCTAAACTCTGTGAAATTAATCGTGCCTACTGAATTGCTACCAAAATACGACTATTTAATCTGCTTTGACCGCAGAGTTTGCTTGCTAATTCAAGCATATCGTTTACGAGAAATGTTCCAGAAATAATTGCATAATCTTTTTAAATTGCACTTTCATGTGGATTTTGTTTTTAAATTTTAATCATAGAATTCTAAATTTCCTTTTATAAAAAAAATGGTGAAATGAATTCGCATAACTCCGAATACAGGAAATTTCCAGAAATGAATGCAATTAAAAACTGAGTATCGACGTATAAGACGCAAGTAGTAACCCACCGTAACCAGGCGACGGAAGTGACGTCACAGGAAAGGGAGTGGTCTCTGCCATCTTGGACCACGTGAAAACCGGAACTGACGCGTTGGAATGGTGTAGTCATGTTCCGAATGCCATCATGTATAGTTTCGTTTTTATTGTGTGGCAAAGATAATGTTTTCGAAGTTCTTATTTTTTGGGCGATACTTTCAGGAGCCACGTGTTTGGAATGACATCAGTTTTTATTTATTAATTATTTAGTACGTGATTAATATTAATTATTTTTAATTATTTAATACGTTATTAAATTTATTTATTTAATCCATCATTATTTTTAATTATTTAATCTTTGTAATTGGTTCCATTACTTATTTTAATGAATGTGTAGAGACATTAAGTTATTTAGTAGCAGGAGACATGAAAAATATGCAATTCCTTCGCCGGGAATCTAACCACGGACCTCTGAAATACCGGCTCAGTGTGCTGACCATTACACCACGAAGGCACGCTAAGAATGTGGGAGATATACCTTATATACTCCCCTTTTTAAAGCGCGACTAGGGTTTTAGGGGACCTAGTCGCCAAATCCTGGGTGTGGAGAGTCATCATCCACAACCCTTTTAGTTCGGGCGCCAGTGTAGAGACATTAGATTTATTTCGAAGCAGGAGTCATGAAAAATATGCAAGGCCTTCGCCGGGAATCGAACCACGGACCTCTGAAATACCGGCTCAGTGTGCTGACCATTACACCACGAAGGCACGCTAAGATGTGGGAGATATACCTTATAAATGCATTTTATGTAATTGTACGAGTTTTAAAAATAACTCTACGGCCGGGATTCGGATCCGCCAACTGTTGCGTGGGAGACCTGAGCTTTAACCACAAGACCACCCTTTGGTCCCTACCAACTTGTTATTTCACCTTGTCGACCCTCTTTCTCTATTTGACCTCGTGCAGAGGAAACCGCCATGATATCACAAGGCTGACGGATTGCTCATGTGCGAACCTGCTTTGACGTGAAAACAGCAGCACTTTTAGCTTTCTAAACCATTACGCTATTCTTTGCAGTTTTAAATATAAGATTTTCCCACAGTTTAAATTTCTCTTTTTCATTTTACAGGGATATTTTTAACTGTTTTCTTTTTTTTTCGTTCTTGCTAAATTAAATTTATATGTTTTGCTTTCGCAAACGTAAATTTTACTGTCGCGAATTTCTTTTTCAACAACTTTATTTTCGTAGAAGAAAATTTGTTTTTACATTTCTTTTCACATTTTTATTTTGCAAGAGTTTCTTTTTCAAAGTTATTCCTTTTCATATGTTTACTTATTATTATTATTATTTTTAAGTTTAGCTTTTTTTTTTGGTTTTTACAAAAGTAATATTTATTTTGACAAGTTTAATTTTTCCTTTTTGTTTTAAAGAAGTTGTTACTACATTTTTCATTTTGTTTTGAAAAAGTAATATTTATTTTCATAATTTTTCCTCTTCTCTGTTTCACAAATGCAGTTCCCCCCTTTATGTGTTCTACTTCCAAAAGTAAATTTTAATTTTTACTTTACATATTTTTCTTTTTTCTTTTTATAAATGTAAATTTTTTCTATTCTTTAAAATATTTTCTTGTCATTTTTTTTACTCCTAACTTCTTTCTCTTGTTTTAATTATTTATTGATGTTACATCTCTATTTCCCTCTGGAGGCCTTCTTGGATAATATTTTCTGGAACTTTAAACTGTGTTCTTCTGTATAGTTTAATTGAATATTGCATTTCTTACTTTTTATACTACTAAATAGGAGATACCTAGAACCTTTCCTTCTAATGTATTGTATTAATTAGTAATGACTGTACTAACTTTTTGAAACGCTATAGAAATCTTCATGGATTCTCTTTTACACTTCTTACTTTTATTCACCAAACTATGTCTGACAAATGTAAATTTTACACTTTTCATTTACACATTTCCTCTTATATCTAACTTTTATTCTGCTTTTAAAACATATTCATGCGGTATTTCTGATTCCTTTTCTCCCGAAAAGTAAATACAGACTTACACAAATTTTGTTATTGCATGATCTACTTACTTTGAACAAATCTTATAACGAATAATAAATTTTCATGGTATGAGGTCCACTCAGAGCAATACATGGGGCTTTTCTACCTTTCTATCCAGTTTGGTTCAGATACATACCAACAGTACTTCATTTCTTATTATTTTACTCTACAGACATTTACACGTATATATTCAGAATACTCCCTTTTATTCAGCAGAAGAATACCTTATGTTACTAACACAGATTAACGCTTTGAAACACGTTACGAAAATATCTTCGATTTTATTGTGCGCATCCTACCTAAACCCACTAAACATTTTCTAAAGCTTGATTTTTTTTCATGTGAAAACTTCTTAGTATGGTCTTAGTATTAGTAACATCTTAGTGTGATTCTTAGTATGATTCCACCATTTACCACAGAATTTCATAAACGCTACTATATTAGAACTTACCATAGCGTTAATTTCTTAACAAGATACAGGATTTATAGTAATTAAAGAGTAGAAGATCCACACTATAATGTATTATTTTAAAATTGAATTATAGTCACATTTGTGAAGGAGAACTAAAAAAAAAGTTTATGATACACATGGAACTAATATTCAGGCATGGAAATGAAACTTTGTCACCTTTTTCCAACTTGGAACATAAAAATTTCTTAACTTGGAATACTTTTTTCAACCAGTAAGTATGATAATTATTTTTTTCCTGAGTCTCATAGCTTTTTAACTAAAATATACCCATATTTCACACTGACAGTATTTTATTTAGCACAGAGCTCTTACAGCCTTTTGAGAACTAAATTTAATTTATCATACCCTACATATAAACTCCTACGTAGTGATGATACATTACACGAAATATTGAGTAGAGTTCCAAATAATGATCGAACGTAGTAATTAACTTAAAAGATTTAACATAGTCATTTTAAGACACGCATTCCAAATTGACATTGCTTTATTTAACATTGAGCTTTAACAGCTGTTTGAGAACATCTAACAATTAACATTTAACATTTAACTTCTCATGGATAGCCAATAAAATTATCCATATCGATTGTAATAATGTTTTTAATTTTACTTATATTACTTTTTCACCTAATTTTGAATGATTTTTTCACATCTTTAACTTTTCTTACTCAGCATACTCAGACCAATATTTTTAAGTTGCGGTTGATAATTATTATTATTATATAAGTCATTTAATACTCCTTACTCAGTCGATATTTTATAGTTCTATTTTAATTTACATATTGTTCAATTTCTCTTTCTGTAATAATCTTACTATTACTAATTCTACTATTTTACTCCATTTAAGTACTATTATTAATTTCCTTGACATTTTCAACCTTTATCATTTCCTGAATATTCAGATATTTCCGTATAATTTTTAATAATATTTATATTTAAATGTGGGCTTTTAAGCTCGTTGATGTTACAAATGCTTAATTTCGAACCTCAGTTGCCTTTAAGCTAGCACGATATATTCCAAATTTTTAGAATGAAGCGCTAACTTTCACCTGTAATTTTAGTACCATATTCCCTTTCAAGTACTCGTACAGAAATCTTTCCTTTTATTTTGAACATTTAATACCTTGTAATTTAACATTTTTGTGTTCATTGATTACATTCACACCATTATTTTCATTTTTTAAGTACCCTGACTATGTTATTTCTTCTTTCATGGACAACTTTCAAGAGAAACTATCAATATTTTACGTTGCATGTACAAAGAAATTCCTATGGTCAATACTTCCAGTCTTATTCAGAAGTGAATTACCCAGCGTTCAATGATTTTACATATTAATTCCCATTTCGTCTCTTGAAATTTAGTTTTTTTGGCATATTTTTAAATCTAGAGCATAATGCTAACACATTTATTCGAACTGAATTCAGTTCCAACCTAATTGATTCACTACCCAATTTCACTTATAGTCTATTTTATAATTTCTTATACTACGATTTCATTTCATGAATTGTACACTCACGTTTGTGAAAATTGCAACACCATGAAGGACTTACGCGAGTGAGCTGAAATTTTCAGGAAATGCAAAGTAGCGCATGATATGCAAATGATTAGAATTGCAAATCCGTAGCGCATGCGTATGCTGAGCAGCGCCCTCTGAACGGCTGATGGATCCGAATAAATAGACGGCTGTAGCGAGGCGTGTATGGTTATCGGTGGTTATCTGCTAGTGGTAAACGTTAACTCAATCTGTACTTATGCCTCGTCGACGAAAGAGAGCGAGATTTGAACAACTTACAGAGTTTGAACGAGGGAGAATCATCGGCCTTCGTGAAGCTGGATTGTCGTATCGTGCAGTAGCCTCTCGTGTGCAGCGTAACAGCAGCACAGTGATGCGCGTTTGGAAGCAGTGGACGGACGAGTGTCGGACAACTCGGAAATCCGGGAGTGGACCCCGAAATGTGACGTCAGCTCGCGATGATAGACACCTGGTCCGCATGGCGCGGACGGACCGTACAGCTTCCTCTAGACAATTGGCAGCACTGTGGTCAATAGCTACAGGTGTTTCATTGTGTGCTTCATCAATTCGTAGACGTCTGCTGCAGTGTGGACTGCGCGCACGGACTCCTTTATACAGGATCCCCCTAACGCACGACCATCGCCGCCTGCGGCTACAATGGGCCAATCAGCATAGAGACTGGCGTGCTGATTGGCAGCATGTCGTGTTTTCTGACGAATCCCGCTTTAATTTGTGGTACCATGATGGCCGCATTCGTGTCAGACGCTATGCCGGTGAACGCCACCTTCCGGAGTGCATTATCGAACGCCACAGTGGACGAACACCCGGAGTTATGGTCTGGGGCGCCATAGCATATCATAGACGATCTCAATTGCTACGAATTGTGGGCAATCTGAACAGCAACCGGTATATCCGTGAAGTTCTACAGCCCGAAGCTGTTCCCTTCCTTCAAAGCTTGCCAGGCGCTGTATTTCAACAGGACAATGCCCGCCCTCATACTGCTCGGATTATTAAATCCTTCTTTGCAGCGCAGCAGGTACAGCTTCTTCCTTGGCCTGCGTGTTCCCCGGATATGTCGCCAATTGAACATGTGTGGGATGTCATTGGTCGGCGTCTTGCTCGTGATCCTCGTCCTGTTGCGTCTGCAGACGAACTTTGGGTACGCGTACAAACGATATGGAATGCTCTTCCTCAGTCAGACATTCAAACTTTGTTTGACTCCATGCCACGTCGTGTAGCAGCACTTATTGCGGCGCGTGGTGGCCACACAAAATACTGATTCTGATCTCTTGTTCTTGTTTGTTTGCTTTGAACATTTAATCATTTATTTGTACCACTACCACTCAACTGTGTATTAAATTGCATTCAATTATGACGATTCCTTCTTGGTGTTGCAATTTTCACAAACGTGAGTGTATTTTTCATTCATTTATTTTTACCAATATGCAATTTCTTATGATATGTTGCTAAAGACTACTATATCTTTTACACAACACATTATTAACAATATGCATATATTTACAAAAGGAACCAAAGAAAGAATAGTAAGAGACATTTTACCCAAATCTACGTTATATTTTAACTTTCATACATGCCGAATACAGAAATTTCTTCATAAGAATCATCATCATATCACCTAATATTTCTTTCAACATTTATTTAATGATGAAGAACTCTTTTTTCAATACAGAATTACACCAAAAATAATATTTCCAAATAATGTTCTATTTTTTTATAATGTGACACTCTAAGTATGCATAAGAATCTTCTACACATTTCATACAACTGTAATTGATACTATATGTCACCTTTTTTCAAGATGAAATCTCCAAAGACCATATAACTCATTCAAATTTTCCTACATTACATACTCTCTTAGTAAAGAATACCCAAATTAGAGCTAGTTTGTTAACATAACATTAAGAACTAGATATGAAATAAATGAAATAAATGTTCCACTGCAGAATATTTACTGTTTTACCCAAATGAGGATAGAACCTGTATCGAATATGAATTATCTACGCAGAATTTCCAGCAAGTTTTAGAAATGTTCTATAGAAAGCAATAATACACTCACGTTTGTGAAAATTGCAACACCAAGAAGGAATCGTCATAACTGAATGCAATTTAATACACAGTTGAGTGGTAGTGGTACAAATAAATGATTAAATGTTCAAAGCAAACAAACAAGAACAAGAGATCAGAATCAGTATTTTGTGTGGCCACCACGCGCCGCAATAAGTGCTGCTACACGACGTGGCATGGAGTCAAACAAAGTTTGAATGTCTGACTGAGGAAGAGCATTCCATATCGTTTGTACGCGTACCCAAAGTTCGTCTGCAGACGCAACAGGACGAGGATCACGAGCAAGACGCCGACCAATGACATCCCACACATGTTCAATTGGCGACATATCCGGGGAACACGCAGGCCAAGGAAGAAGCTGTACCTGCTGCGCTGCAAAGAAGGATTTAACAATCCGAGCAGTATGAGGGCGGGCATTGTCCTGTTGAAATACAGCGCCTGGCAAGCTTTGAAGGAAGGGAACAGCTTCGGGCTGTAGAACTTCACGGATATACCGGTTGCTGTTCAGATTGCCCACAATTCGTAGCAATTGAGATCGTCTATGATATGCTATGGCGCCCCAGACCATAACTCCGGGTGTTCGTCCACTGTGGCGTTCGATAATGCACTCCGGAAGGTGGCGTTCACCGGCATAGCGTCTGACACGAATGCGGCCATCATGGTACCACAAATTAAAGCGGGATTCGTCAGAAAACACGACATGCTGCCAATCAGCACGCCAGTCTCTATGCTGATTGGCCCATTGTAGCCGCAGGCGGCGATGGTCGTGCGTTAGGGGGATCCTGTATAAAGGAGTCCGTGCGCGCAGTCCACACTGCAGCAGACGTCTACGAATTGATGAAGCACACAATGAAACACCTGTAGCTATTGACCACAGTGCTGCCAATTGTCTAGAGGAAGCTGTACGGTCCGTCCGCGCCATGCGGACCAGGTGTCTATCATCGCGAGCTGACGTCACATTTCGGGGTCCACTCCCGGATTTCCGAGTTGTCCGACACTCGTCCGTCCACTGCTTCCAAACGCGCATCACTGTGCTGCTGTTACGCTGCACACGAGAGGCTACTGCACGATACGACAATCCAGCTTCACGAAGGCCGATGATTCTCCCTCGTTCAAACTCTGTAAGTTGTTCAAATCTCGCTCTCTTTCGTCGACGAGGCATAAGTACAGATTGAGTTAACGTTTACCACTAGCAGATAACCATCGATAACCATACACGCCTCGCTACAGCCGTCTATTTATTCGGATCCATCAGCCGTTCAGAGGGCGCTGCTCAGCATACGCATGCGCTACGGATTTGCAATTCTAATCATTTGCATATCATGCGCTACTTTGCATTTCCTGAAAATTTCAGCTCACTCGCGTAAGTCCTTCATGGTGTTGCAATTTTCACAAACGTGAGTGTATTTACCTAAATAATGAGTCTTGACAGATTCTTATCGGCTTCAGATTTACTATGAAAACTTAAGCGTCCTTTATCAGTATATACACAAAAATCATGAATAATTTCATAGTGCAATCAGCACTTTAGATACATTTAATACTGCTTCAACCTAATTTTAACATTTAATTAACTTTCAATTAGGATTTTTAAAAGCTAAGCAAAATTACGCCATATATTATTAGATCAGCCCCAAGCGTTATTGGGGGAAAATGCAATAAAATATCCAATACCCATACACCCGTTAAGAAAATCTCACTCATTAGGAGCAGTTAACTTTTTCATACTTTTTCGATGAAATGTAGAATCTTGTAATATGTCATTACAAAACAAGATTTAAAAAAGAAAATACAAAAATTTTCTTGACACAAAAGAAAATATGAACAAAAAAATTAAAAAGTGGTATTTATTACCTTTCAAAAAGTCCTATTGAATAAATCTTTAAACAAATCAATTTCTTCACCTACATACAAACTTTGATCATTAGTCAGTACATCATTTATATTAATAGCATCAAAAAAGCCATCAGTAACAATTAATTTACTAAACTTTATACGGCATTCATTTCGACGAATAAAGTCGTTTGCTATTTCAGTCCAATTAACTGTAAACAAAGCTTGGTCAAAATGATTTTCCCATTTTTCGGCACGGCTTGTTAATAACCATTCATGTCCTAGCTGATTGTTATAACCTACTTGGTAACCAAAACACACAAAATGTTCTGTAACTTCGTTAGAAATAAATTTTTCAATACACATACACAAAGAGTCCTGGAGTTCATGAAATCCATTTGGACGGTCTGGATCACCAGCATGTTCATTTTCAAAATGTATATCACCAAATAACTGCTTTCTCACAAAATAGTTAAGAGTTTTAGAAACAAGAGTTTCCTTCATGATGGCACATATTTCGTTATATTTTGAGTCCAGTTTAAGTAAATGTTCTTTTCTCAACAGAACACGTTCGGGTACGAATTCCAGTCTGAAATTTTTTCTACGCACACATCTTTATTTGCAATCAAAACACTGTCAGAACCTTCAAAGGAAGAAAATGTATTTGCATGATCGCATAATTCTTTCCATACTAGTGAAGACAGCAAAACTCCATCTTTAGTAGGATGTAACACATCATTCTCATCACTCATACATTTCCGCACGTGAACACGATTCAAACATAAGAAACACGATACAGTCCCAAAAATATCCCCTCCGAAATGAAACACATATTTTGGCAAAGAATCAAGCTTCAGTAAAGTTTTATCATTTCAAGCACCGTGAAACATTTCTGATGATAAACATGAATTTGCATGCCAACTCAGCCAGTCGTCCTGGCGTATCTCGAGTATCTCATCTTCTAGCCGTGCTTTCTTGCGCGGAAAAATCTTTTTAGTCATACACAGTCTCGGGGTTACGTAATTAATTATGCCATCGTAATAATTCAAGTCCATTTCATAAAACGAGCGCTTCACTTAGGAAGTAAAATTTTTCTGAACGTCAGACTTATTCGAGTAGTCTTCACTTCAGGCTGGGATGGGATACTGTGTTTCCAGATTACTTTCGTAGGGGGTTTCATCCCTAGAAGCGATCCGTGTTCCAGACTCAGAATGTAAGTCATAGATTTTTCCCTTGCAAAATACATCTCTCGCGTCGAAACTTAACTCAGTGTGGGAATGTAGCACGAAGGGTATAGCGTGCTTTCAGCGTCTCTGTGCACGAAGGGTCTCTGCGCGTGTGTCTCTTGGCCTCTCCGTCAAGGTATTTGTTGAGCAGAATGTAATCACATTTTTCGTGCGTGAGTGCTTCAGCTTCATTTTTAATTTGCTGCAGCGTAGGGGTCCAGGGGTGGCCGGCGACCGACGTCTCCGAAAAATTACAGGTGAGTCCATCATCATCCCCGAAGGTGCAGCAATGTCGAGCTGGAACGTATAGCCGTCCGTAACGTATAGCCGTTTAGGTTTAAGGGCTGGAAGGCATAAGCGCGCAAGTCCGTAAAAATGAAATCTGCTTTTTCTTTGCCATGAAAATCTTTAAAATAGAACAGTATTAACTGATCGTCAATTTTTTTTTTCAGTCATAGTGAGTATGGCAAGAGTGATTTCCTCGAAGTACAATCTTTTAAGATTTGCAATGAAATGAGAAATCTACCTTCCTACATCTGAGAAGAAACTTTTTCTTTTGTCTGAAAAATAATAAGATAGGGGGTCATGACATCATATTTTCAGCGTTTTGATTGGTTGAAAATGTTCTTAATTGTGTTATTAATTATGTTCTTAATTAAGATTCTTTCTTTGTGCTGCCATCTTGGATTTTTCCTGAATCCACCATTTTCGAATAAAAGCATGCGCAGACATGGTATGGGTGATGTCATCCACCGCAAATCAAATCCTTCAAACGTTCTTCAAATTTAGTAAGTAAGGTTATTCAAGGTAAATATTCTTCTAATTCGAAAGTTATTTCCGAATGACATAGTCTAAAAGACGCAAATTTACGGGTAGAGAAATAGTGAAAGTTAACTATCCTGGAAAGTAAGTCTGGACGGTAAGTATACTGCAATTCTCTATGAAGCATGATTCGAATAAAAGAAATATGGCAGCAAACTTCATAAACTTAAGTGGCATTTGATGTTCGCTCTTCTACGTAAGAGACACACAAAAAGTAGATTTAAAATGGAAGAATGCTCCGCAGTAACATTATAAACCTAAGATTTCAATTTAGTTAAAATATAACTTAGATTTCTTTCAAATATGATGCTATATTTTTAAATAATAACCATTAATAAATATTCCATATTAAATCAATTAAAATACAGTTGTTACCCTTCAGAGTCATTAGTGTTTTTAAAGTAGGAAATGTGAAAAATGTGCAGACTCAAACTCCGGAACTTCGATTTGTTAGCAAGACGTGCTTCCCAATTACACTATGAATGCATGTAGTAAGGAAGTAGAAAAACCTTGAAGCCTGCTTCGATAAAGAGGCTTAGCCAATAATACGTTGTGAAAAAGCGTGTCTAAGCCCCAGACCTATAAATAACGTCTACGGTTTGTCCAGCGTCTTCTAGGCTTTCGCCCAGACTTTCAACATTCCGCTGACATGAAAAGAATATTTGATTCGAATCTCAAACACATACGAATCGGTGAAAATTTAAAATGTTGTGATTTTTTTAATATTATTCATTTCATTTAAATAGATTTATGTGTCATTTTTTGTAAAATTAAAAACTGAAGAGCATTTGTTTTGTAAGTATAATATAAAAACTGCAATAAATATTTATTTTGTTTATCGCCGTCACCTTGTTATCTGTGTTATCATTTATTATAACTAGAAACCAAAGCTTAACTTTTATCTATGTTACCATTAAACTTATGTGTTGACTTAAATTTATGCTAACTAATAGCTGTGTTATATTATCATTTAACTTACATCGGTGTTCTAAGCTAATATGAATAAAAACTAAAATTGTTCTTTCAGAATCTTAGAATTAAAAAAGTGTCTCACGACGAGGAAAGTTTGAGAAACACTGCTTAGGGTTTAGTTATGCTAACCGTTATACCATCGAAGCACTCGAGAAGACAGAGGTTTGTTTTTTTCTCAAGATCGAAAGAAACAATGACTATTGTTTGTGACTTAAGCAGATAACTCTAAATCGTTTCAGTTATAATTGTAGTTGATTTAGCAAGAGTACATTTATATGAAGCTTTCTTTGAAATGTTGCTAATAACTGAATTTTTTTTTTTTTTGCTTTCAACAATATTTTGATTAAAAATTAACTTTGCAACATTTTTTATACGTACACGTGTGTGCAAAATTAAGAAAATTTGCAAATTATGTCTATATTTATAAAACGTATTGAACCAAAGGTATACTAATTATGCCGCCGAACAATTATGCAAATATACAGAGTCAAATATGTAAGCATACACGTTCGTGATTGTGGAGGGGATATAAACACACGAGGGTATTTCGGCGATTGCTGTGGTCGTGGTCCTTCACGACATCCGCCTTATTTCTCGCAATAAATTGAGTTGATTAAATTTTATAAGAATAAAAATATCAGGTAAAATAAGTAACCAAAAACGTATGGATGAAAAAATGAGATGGAAAAATAACGCTAGATTGGAGGCAGGCCAATCATAAGCGCGGGTAACTCAGAGCTTAATGTAACGTTTAGTATGGTTTGCAATTTGTGGAAACAGTTTCAGAACACAAGATGGATACTGAAAGCACCTGGACAAGATCGATTAAGATCCACTACGATGAATGAGGATCGTTATTTGGTGCATTCAGCGCGGCGACACAGGATTCACAAATCTCACGTGAGCTGTATGCTGCCACTGGAACTCGAGTAACTCGAGTTTCACGGTCTAGGTTTGCCCGGATGGTCTATGAGATTGGGCAGTATGACTGAAGACCCGTTGCTTGGGAATTGCTCACTTCAGCGCACAACAGCATATTACTCTACAACACCTTACGCTTGACAGCCGCATTCCCTGCATGTGTCTGACAAAGGCTTTTTGATATAAACAGGAAATCTTACAAGGGAGCATTCCCTACTCGTTATCACCGATTTCGCTCATTTATACGGCATGCAGGACTTGGCTAGAAAAGAAAGTACCCGAAATGGGAACTTCAGATCGCCAAGCGTTTTGAAAATAAACATTTTGACGCTGCACCGTATAAGCAGCTTTCGCACCGTATAAACCATTTACGTTACGGCGTTTCCTAAGCAGCGGCTGGCGCTGCGGTAAGAGCTCGAAGTAGTAATGCGATGATTGTGGGTTCGGCTCCCCGTGTGGAGACGTTTTTTTTTTTTTTTTCTTTTTCCCAATTTTTATATTATTCTTTTTCCAATTAAGCAAAGAGGTGACTGTTTTATTTTATTTATTTATTTATACTGAAAAGGTAAAAATTTCGGACTTTTAGCAAGGGATTGTAATTAAAGAGCTTACGAAAAAACTCTGTACATGAAAATTCAAAACCTTATTTGTCGACATTCGATGATTACATGTGTCTGGATGATATATCGTAGAAAATGGATGGATGATATATCGGGGGAAAAGATAATTATTTCTGCATCTAGCACACGTTATAAAGCCGCATTTTTACAATAACATCGTTGTTACAACGTCTCCATAGAAAAACAAAGTTGACTGACATTCATAAAGCATGTTCTCTCATCGCAAAGTTTAGGAGTGAACCACGCGTAACGTAACATGTTGCAGAATATTGGGGCGGATAATTGATGATAAACAATCGAATGTATTTTTATGAAGTCTTCTTGGGAAGTTATTTCTTTTTCTTGCTTGATGAAATAAGAACAATTTTCTATTTTGTTAATAAAGTTTTTCACCTGACGATAAAAATATACATCGCAGGGTTGCACCAGTGGAGTACATTTAGGGGGAATTACTTTGATGCTACATGTTGGCAATCCTTCTTCATCTTGGAAGAGTTCATCGTATAATTGCAGATTTGCTTGTGCTCCCCTCGAGTCAGCTAGCAGAAGAAATTTGTTCACTTGTACAAGTTAAGTCTCTAAACGTACGTATCATCCAGACACATGTAATCATCGAATGCCGACAAATAAAGTTTTGAATTTTCATGCACAAAGTCTTTTCGTACGTTCTTTAATTACAATCCCTTGTTGAAAAGTCCGAAATTTTTACCTTTTCTATACCTTTTGAGTACAAATAAATAAATAAAATAAAATAGTCACCTCTTCGCTTAATTGAAAAAAGAATAATATAAAAATTGAGAAAAAAAGGAAGTCTCGACACGGGGAGTCGAACCCACGATTATCGCATTACTACTCCCAGCTCTTACCGCCGCGCCAACCGCTGCTTGTCAAACGCCTTAATGCAAATGGCTAATACGATGCGAGAGCAGCGTAAAAATTTTTATTTTCTAAATGCTTGGCTATCTGGAGTTCTCACTTCGGGTACTTTCATTTCTAGTCAAGCTCTGCATGCCCTATAAGTTTGAGCGAAATCAGTGATAACGAGTAGGGAATGCCCCCTTGTTAGAACCTTATGTTCGTCTTTTCAGAGGCACAATTGGCCTCGACGATTGTCTCTAAAGAGAGGACATTCGCCATATGGATTGGCCAACCAGATCTCCTGATCTCAACCTTATAGAGCTCTTGGGAAGGTAATTTTATCTCGCGAACTTCCTCTGAGAATCATTCCGGAGTTGAAACCTACCTTGCTGGATGATGAAACGACTGGCACAGGGACTCCTCAGCCTCAACTATCTTCTGTCCAATATGCCGTCATGCTGCAGGACCTGGCTGTCTATGAGAGGAGACTATATCCTATATTAGATCTTAGGTTTGTAGTTATTTTACCGATGTTTATTTAGAGCTTTACTGATATTCGTACGTATATAAAATGAATTTGGAATATCAGTTCTCTTTTTTTATTATAAATGTATATTTGTACCAAATTTCATTGAGATCTGTCCATTAGTTTTCCAGAAACTCGACATAATGCGCTAATTCTCTTAATTTTGCACACGAATCTATTTGCTTCGCATATATGGACTTAGCATAAGCTTGACTGCTTAAATCTAAAATAACTGATATTCAGTAATTTCAAATGATTTATAATAAATTTAATAGATGTACTCATGTGTAAATAGAAAGGTTTTTAAATATTAATGAAGTTCTACGATTTTGTATTTTTATTCTAATCAACGCAACACCTGATTGAAATAATATAACATTAATTACGCTTTCTGTGAGGTTCAAGTTCAGGATAGTTCCAAAAATAAAATTCTTTCGACTTTTTTAAAATCAACAGTACTCTACCCCTTACCTGTGGTCATCCCCTCCACTACTCATAGGTCCAGATGATTTCGATCTTGTGCGACTTCGATCTACTCGTAGACTCATTTTTAGTTCGATACCACAACGTGAGTTTTGTATACATCCTTGCACTATGAACTTTGCTGATAATTATGCGCACATATAATGACTTTTGATGGGTAAACTTCTTTCTCTGATATAAATATATTCATACCAAATGTTATTAAAATCTGTCCATCAGTTTTTCAGAAATTCGACATAATATGCAAATCTTCTCAATTTTGCACACGAGAATATTTATTATCGTTTGATTAGTATGCCGAATTATACTTCTAGAAATATCACGACATTTTTATTGTATCTATGAAATGTTCGAATGCAATAACAAATTTATATCACATGTTAAAAATATAAAAATATTATACTTATCCGATATTATTCAGAAGAAATTATAATGTATAAAAAAGCAAAGAGAAAATACCAGGATAAAGTGACAGAATATTATGAATAAAAACTTGTCCTAATTTGATCCTTCTTAGTACTCGTTTCATAAAATTTGTTTTTTTCGCTACTATCAAGATTGCACAATCACCGAAATATTTCTCTTTGCAGTTTTTGAATGGTAGACGGAGATAACACTAAACAAATTTTAATTTAGTTTTAGTTCTTTTGATGCAAAATATATTTCCTTAGCAGTTAATGGTCCTTAAGAAGGAAATCAAAATAACAATAACGGATTACTTACAAATTTCAAATTAATTAATAATCGAGTCACTAAAACACTTCACTTTAGTTAAATTTATCAAATATAAATCCCCTTAATGTTATTCAATTAATAATTTTTCATAATTTCAGATCTCTGGACTCAATTTTGACGTAAATTTAGTTGCTAAGTCGCCAAATGCTGTGAAGTCAAGCTAGATAGATCAGTTTGTATATTTACATCCAACTCAAACATGTATGCAGGGTCCACCAGAAGCCGAGTGGTAAAAGAAACTGAACACTGGTATTCCGATCCAGAGTTCGAGTCATAGTGCATGAGCTGGCTGCGGGGGCGTTTTCGTGGTTTCCGCCATGTGTAATGAGGATAATAGTCAGTATCCCCTAAAAGATCTTCCACGGGTGATCTCTCTCTTGCCCTGTAGTGCCTAACGGCGCAGTACGTAACAAATAAATAATAATAAAATACATGCAAAATTTGACGATATGTAAGAAACAAGAATATGCAGTTTATCTGCCATATTTCAAAAGGAATTACAAAAATCTTTAATGGAAATATGCACTAATTAATCTCAAGCATACAGTTGCATAAGAGGTATTTGTCGCAATGAAACCCCGTTAAATAACCCTGAATCTAACAGTACCTTGGATACAAGGGTTTATAACGAACAAACCTTTGGTCTTGCCCAATTCCCCATGCATCTTATACGGCTAAAGCGGACTACCAGATGTATGAAAATTAGGTGTAATTAACTATATGTACATTTTCGAATGTGTTGGCACCCGCCGTTGATTTCCCTGGCGCATGCGCATAATAAGCAAGCTCTCTGCTGCGTAATATTTTTTCCAGAAACAGTTAGCCAAAGTCTGTGGTGAGTATCGGATGCACGCCAGAAGCGCTAAGTACTGCGTAATTCATGTATCTTACTTATGTTTCTACGTCTTCATAGCATTAATAAATGTTTGTCCTGTAGATGGAAGTCGTCATTTTTATTCTACATTGGTTATGGGCCCAGACATTGCATAACTGCGCAATACAACCGTCTGTGTAAAATTCTTTCGGCAAGCTAAGCTGAGTCGACTGAAATCGAAAACGACGACCACAAATACAGTTTCAATTGAAAAGCTGAAAAAGGACAATTTTGACACGTGGAAATTGCAAGTGGAAGCGATACTGATTAAAAATGATCATTGGGACTATGTAACTGGGAAAATTACGAAACCAGAAACTGGTGATGAAGGTTATGCTAAATGGAAATCTACTGACCAAAAAGCAAGAGCGGATATAATCCTATCAATTTCACCCAGTGAACTTACACAAGTAAAAAACTGTGTAACATCCCATGAACTATGGAGTAAATTGCACTCTATTTACGAATCGAAAGGGCCAGCTAGAAAGGCCACAATTCTAAAAAAATTGCTTTTTACAAAAATGACCGATACTAAAGAAATGACTGATCACCTAAATGATTTTTTCATTCTCGTGGACAAGCTAAAAGAGATGGAAATCGACATTGCGGATGATTTGCTAACAATATTGCTTTTATATAGCATACCGGACTCTTATGAAAGCTTTCGAATTGCCATTGAATCTCGTGATGAACTGCCTGCTCCAGACATGTTGAAAATTAAACTGCTGGAAGAAGCTAACGCCCGCAAAAATAAAAATTCATCGTATTGTGAATCACAACAAGCATTCTATTCAAAAGATCGGAAGTATAATCAACGACCGGTTCCTAAACCGAAACTAGAGACGTCTGCAAACCGAAAGTATCCAGTTAACTACAGATGCAACTTCTGCAATATATACGGGCATAGAGCATCGGAATGTAGGAAGAAAAACAAGGAAAATAAAAGCAAACGCCTTGGAGAAATTGCGATGTCTGCAGAAAATCAGAATTCGGTGAAACAAGAAAGGGCCGCATCATGCACAGATAGTGATTCTAAAGACATTTTTTGTCTAGATAGTGGTGCAACATCACATATGTGTAACAGCAAAGAGCTTTTCCAAGAAATTCACGAGGTAGGTGATATTTATGTTAAATTAGCTGCTAATAAAATAGTTAAAGCTATCGGGAAAGGAACTGTTAAATTTAAAGTTCGCATAGGTTCTAAAACCGAAAGTATCAAACTCGAAAATGTATTGTGTGTGCCTGATTTGAAAAATAATTTAATCTCTGTATCTAAAGTAACTGCAAATAATTATTCAGTAATTTTCAAAGAAAAATGTGCTAGAATAATTAATTCTAATAATGAAACAGTAATTTTAGCTAAACGCGAAAATGATCTTTATTATGTCATGCCAATATTCGAATCTCTATCAATTGCTAAAGAAATAGATCAATGGCATACAAGATTTGGCCATTTAAATGAAAACGATCTTAAAAAACTTCTATTAAATAACATGGTTAGAGGTCTTTCTTTTTCTCAAAATGATTCTCTTTCTACCTGTAAGGTATGCATTCAGGGTAAACAAACCGCAACCCCCCTTCCCAAAGAATCTGAATATAGAAGTACTGAGTTGTTAAATCTAATTCATTCTGATTTGTGTGGTCCCATGAGAGTCGAATCAATAGGCGGATCATTTTATTTCGCAACATTTATCGATGACAAATCTCGATACGTTCATGTTTATTTTCTGAAATCTAAGGAACAAGTTAAAGAAGCTTTTATAAATTTCAAAGCATCTTTTGAAAATAAACTTAACTCCAAAATCAAAATTCTCCGAACGGATAACGGGCTAGAATACTTAGGGAAAGCCTTTAATAAATTTCTTAATGACGCGGGAATAAAACACGAAAAGAGCACTCCTTACACACCAGCCCAAAATGGAGTCGCCGAAAGATTAAATCGCACTTTAGTTTCAATGGCGCGATGTTTATTATTACAGTCCAATCTGCCTCATAAATTCTGGGCCGAAGCCGTCAATACGGCTGCTTACATTCGAAATCGCTGTCCTACGCGAGGTTTGAAAGGTCAAACAAAAACACCTTATGAAGTGATGTTTGGCAGAGTGCCAGCTGTCTCTCACTTCAGAACCTTTGGCCAAAAAGCATTTCCATTAAATAAAAGGCCAGGAATAGGCAAATTTGATATTCGGTCTAAAGAATGTATTTTTATTGGCTATTCTGATGAATCAAAAGCGTATAGACTCTGGGATCCTGAGGCACGTAAGGTGATAATAAGCAGAGACGTAAAATTTGTTAATGAGTTTGAAAACTGCTCTAGTTATGACTCAGAACAAGAAATATCTCTGCCTTTCGCTCCGGAAGAGAAAATTATAAACAAACTATGTCGTGATAAATCATCACCTCTGAACGGCAAGGTGTCGCCAACTGACTCTGAATCTGAAAATGAAAGCGAAAGTGATTTAGAAAGCGAATCAGTGTCTCCTATCCTGATTAAAAGGGGGCCTGGTCGACCCAAGAAAATAAAAACAGGTTTGCCCGGAAGGCCTAAAAAGGAATATCAGTATACAGTTGTAAATAAAAATGAACAAATTCAAAATGTTGTTGAGGAAAGCATTAATCCTACGGTGCAAGAGGCATTAAATGGACCATATGCTGAAAATTGGCGTAATGCTATGCTATCAGAATATAATTCCCTTGTTCAAGAAAACGCTTGGAAATTGGTAAATCGACCTGAAAATAAGAAAGTTATTGGTAGTAGATGGGTTCTTAAATTAAAATACAATCACGACGGCACTATCGAAAAATACAAAGCTAGGCTAGTTGCTAAAGGGTGTGCCCAAACCCCTGGTTTTGATTTCACTGAAAACTTTTCCCCTGTTGCTAGATTAAGTTCTATAAGAACAGTTTTAGCCTACGCTGTAGAACACAGTCTGAAAGGTTACCAATTAGATTTTGTAATGGCCTATGTAAATGGAAATTTAGATGAAGAAATCTATATGGAAATCCCCGAAGGTTTTCGCGATGAAACTAATTCAGATAAAGTGTGTCTTTTAAAGCGATCGTTATACGGTCTTAAGCAGTCGGGACGTCAGTGGTACAAAAAGTTAGATGAAAAATTAAAATCCATGAAATTTAAATCTCTTAATTCAGATAATTGTGTTTATATTAAAAAGTCGTCTAGCAGTGAAACAATTATAATTGTATATGTAGACGATCTTATCGTTTTTACCGATTCTAAGCAAACGTATGAAAGAATTCGCGATAGTTTAGCTTCTGCTTTTAAAGTGAAAGACTTAGGAAAATTACATTATTGTTTAGGCATAGAATTTTTCCAAAATGAGAATTCAATTAAAATTTCTCAAAAGAAATACATTGACGATATTTTAAATCGGTACAATATGCAAAATGCTAAATCCGTAGCTTCACCTATAGATCACTGCAAAAAATTATCAAAGGAGATGAGTCCAAAAAACGAAAACGAAATCGCTGACATGAAAAATGTTCCATTCAGAAATCTGATAGGATCACTTATGTACCTTTCAGTAGCTACTAGGCCAGATATCACATACGCCGTGAATTTCTTAAGTCAATTTAACAACAACCCAGGAAAAGAACATTGGCATGCTGCGAAAAGAATACTTCGATACCTAAAGGGGACCCAAGATCAAGGAATAATTTATACAAAAACAGAAAAACCACTCATCGCCTTTGAGGATGCAGATTGGGCATCAAATGTCAATGATCGAAAATCTCACACAGGTTTTGTATGTATACTAAGTGGTTCTGCCATAACCTGGGAATCACGAAAACAACATAGTGTAGCTCTATCTTCAACGGAGGCGGAATATATGGCTCTGTCTGAAGCCGCCAAAGAAACCGTCTA
>KK119743.1:0-67377 GCA_000611955.2 Stegodyphus mimosarum | reverse complement strand
CCCGTGGTGCACCACATTTGCCACGTCGCTGATTTTGGACAGTCCCATTTTGCCATGCACGGTTCACTTTTACCACGGCGGCACGCGAACAGTTCACAAACTCAGCCGTTTCGGAAATGCTTCCACCCTTGGCTCGAAAGCCAATGATCATGCCCTTTTGGAAGTTTGATAAATCGCTTCGTTTCTGCATTACGCCAACGATTGAAATGTTTTCCGAAGCCCTCACACACCCTTTATATACGCTCAACTGCACTGTGCTGCCACCTGCCTTCTGTGATTGGTTATTTAACTCTGACATGGAAAGTACGTGGTGGTCACATTAATGTGACTGGACTGTGTATATGAACGCGGAGAACTGGATGTGCAGTACATACCTACCAGTGAAATGGGAGCTGATATGTTAACCAAACCCCTGACACCTGTTAAACATCAGAACTACTGTACAATTATAGGACTGAATACTGTCTAATATGTATTTTGTTTTACTTTTCAGGAACAGGAGAATCAACGTCGAAAGGGGGTATGTTGGCACCCGCCGGTGATTCCCCTGGCGCATGCGCATAATAAGCAAGCTCTGTGCTGCGTAATATTTTTTCCAGAAACAGTTAGCCAAAGTCTGTGGTGAGTATCGGATGCACGCCAGAAGCGCTAAGTACTGCGTAATTCATGTATCTTACTTATGTTTCTACGTCTTCATAGCATTAATAAATGTTTGTCCTGTAGATGGAAGTCGTCATTTTTATTCTACAGAATGAAATGTTTTTTATATTTTTCATAAATTTTTCAGAATTTCTGAAAGTTCTAAAAGAAAAATTACTATCCATTAAAGTTAATTAAAAATCAATTAAAATTAAAAATTACTATCCATTATTGCTTAAGATACGTATTAGAATTTCATTCAGTATTAGGAAAGAAGAAAACACTTTTACGTTGCTGCCCATTTTATCTTCCCCGCACCTTTTTCTGTATTGCTTACATTACTTACCAATTATACTTTATTATTACCAATTATATACAATAAAATTCGTCGCATTCTTCCCTGCTTAAAGAACGATTGTGGAGAAGAAAAACCATTCGCAAAATCGCGGTTTGGATGAATGAATTACTGTTCAACCCATTTTTGTTCAGAGGCTGCTTGCATAGCAGTTTTGAATTCTTTTGAAGCCGAAAGGCATGAAGAATCAGCGATGATCTCGCCAGGACTCGAACGCGGGTGTTTTCGATGCTAGCCGGATGTGATTTCAAGTACACCTCGAAGATACGCAATAAAGAAGTAAAAATTCCTTACAATGAAAATAAAGAATGTAAATCCTTTAAGACATTCTCTAACTAATTGTGTATAATAATTTAATGTCCTCTATTCTATCGATTATGTCTAAAATATTTTTAATTTTACCTATCGACACTGCAATCAGTGAAGGATCGTTTCCGAAATTAAAATTAGCTTGTATATACTACCATATTACACACGGAGGAGGTAACGTCTGTAAATCTAGCATGACTAATAAATGAGAACTATATATATATGCCACATTAGATGTTTAAAAAATGTTACGTAAATTTAAGTTACAGATTTGTGTTATTGAAGGTGCCTTTTTCGTATTTGCAGGCCGGGATCAAAAACTTTAGATCTGACCTTGTTGACCATTAAACAAAGATATGTGAAACAGAATCCAAATTTAAGTAAAATTTAATTTTTCATCAAATTTTCAAAAGCTTCCTGTCGTTTGTCCACTGATATTATAGCTACGAAAGTTGGAAAATTTTCTAGAAAGCCAGGTAGTAAAAAAAAGTAAAATTGTAAGCTTTGATTTAAACAATAAAACAAAGAAATGAAGTTAAATAAAACCACGTAGAGGCATGATTTTCAGTACAATATTTCTTTAATTAATCTTTTTGTTCTGAACATTTTGCCCGCAGATAAAATTTTGTGCATGAAAATGAATATTTTTTTTCATTTGAGAGGGAAAATCATGCAACAAAAGTCATAGGATATTCATTGTTTTATTAAATAAATGAAACAATCAAAAGAAGTAAATAAAAGAAATTCAAAATCAATAAATCAAATACATTAAAAATAAATAAAATAATATGAAATAAATATATTTAAAAAAAAATTTCTAATATTTTATTTCATTATTTTTACCTTTTATGTAACGATTTTTTATGTAACGAATTTTAAAATAAGTATAACAGAAAACTCTAAAATTGTTCAATATTTAAAAAATATATAAATTTTTTATGCGATAAGTTCAATATAAAAATGCAAGAATATGAGAAAACGCAAGCAAAAAAAGTAGGAAGAGCGCAAAACTAGAATGAAAAACAAGAAGCAGGTTTAATATTTTTGAACGAGGTTATTTAAAATTTAAATTAAGCAGTTTTATGACAAATATTGAAGAAGTTGCACCAATGCATCAGGCGCAGTGATCAGATTAATTAAAATCGAAATCTTGTGTAATTCGAATCTATGATTTTGTTTCTGAAATGTTTTATATCTGTAAAATTAAAAATAATAATAATGCAAAAATTAATTAAACATAAATCTATTAAGCAATTTTTTCAAAACGTTTGATCATATTCTTAATCTAATTATTATCTTTCAGTTACTTATGTGCAATCATTTATATTATGTTCTATACTGTATACTGTAGAGTTGTGTATTACAGAGAAAAATGAAAAAGGATCGATGAAGAAAATCGTTCCTTTAAAAGGAATCGATGCAAGAAAAGGTTAGGAACCTTTGGTTTAAGCTATCCCTTCTAAAATAAAGTGATATACAATAGCATTTAAGAATGCTATTGAATTTTAATGGCAACGAATTCTCATATTCTACATGCACGTAGGCAGTTAGGCTTAAAGCTTCCACGTGGTTTCAGAAAAACTACGTGGTGTGCGTTCAAGGACGTTCCTTCTAGCTAATCCTTAATGTCACAAGGTCAGACATTCCATTGTGGACGACAGTTGCACAGTGAGCGAGTTCCACCGGGGATGAGCACTGAACAAAGAGGGACTGTCGCTTCTGGAGATAACTCTTAGACAAGCAAAAGACGAAGGAATTTGCTGTGAACATTACCATGCACCAAACCTAGAAAACCAAACCTAGAAAAGGGTAATGAAAGAGTGGATTATCTACTGAACATGATTAAGGAACACGAAATATGATCTGTCAAGTTATCAAAGAAAGCACTGGAAACTGATGAAAAAGAACATAACTCCAAGCAGGAAAAGCCTCGTACTGACAAAGAAATTACACACGTCCAAAAAGACGACGGACGAAAAAATCTCAGAAATCCAGTTAAATTCCCTGAAAGTATCTAGCCCATGGAAATAGGTCAAGAAAATTATTTCCAGAGCCTCGAAAGATGAAAGAAAAAATAACAAGATAATGAAGAAACGAAGGAAAAGGAGAAAATTCCACCGATAGTTTTTGCTCGAAAATCAACCAACTAAAAATTAATGAAATTGGTGAATTGGCTAAAAATTGATGAATGTTCAGAGAAATATGGGACAATGAGCATCGAGTTCATATGAAAACTTATTCTATTTCCCTCTGTGTAACATATTCTATTGGCATTAGAAAAATACCCAAAACTTTTCAAGAAAGGAACATCCCATTCTATACGCATCAGTTACCAAGTGAAAAACATTTAAGAGTGGTCCTGAAAAACTCACCTGCATCGCTAACTGGTGAGGCGATCTTTAATGGCCTGGAAAGAAAAAAATTTCCCATCCTGAAGGTGAAATAATTTACAGAAGCAGAAATTTTGATACACTTCCTATTTTCTTCTTGAGCTCAGAAAGAATACTGCTGGTAAATCTATTTTGAGTCTTAATAATATATTAATATGAAAGTTGAAAAATTCACTCCCAAGAAAAGATCTACGTAATGTTTCGTTGCCAGGAGTATGAACACATCCAGGACTTCTGTAATTACCAAGAAAGATGTTGCAAATATGAACAGGCACGCCGAAGTGGACTTTCTAAAACTTCCTTTTTTTTTTTTTTTTAAAACTTCCTTTTTTTTTTTTTTTTTTTTTTTTTTTTTTTTTTCGGCTAGGAAAACGTAAGTAGCTACCGTGGATGTAAAGCGTATAAAATGAAATTAGAAAGGAAGCAAACCTAGAGAAAATATGGAAGAATTTCGAGCTTTAAAGAATATTGATGAGAAAACACAGAAGAAATCTCTCTATAGCGATAAAGTAAAGAAAAAAATTAAGCCCTCCCCCCACAGGATTTAAATATAGCCATAAACTAGATGCAAGAAGAAAAAGTACAATTATTCCTCAGAAATATCAGGTAAAATTAGAGAAGCACGAATAGTAGCAGAAAATTTAAAAGCGGGATTTAAAGCAGCTCAAAAGTTCATCTATTTCGCTTAAAACGGATACTAGACGCGGGACGAAAGATTTCTTCCTTCCCCCCCCCGGCGTTTTAAACCGCAATTTAGAAGCACTGAGCAATGAAGTAACTACCATAGAGCTGTAATATACTAGAGAGAGAAACGGCAACCCTGAAGGGGAACAGGAATGGGAACCACGTGACATATGGAACATTTCCCGAATCGTATTTCCCGCGAATCTTCCTTACCATTACAGCTCTATGGAGAATTTGTGAGAAGCAAGTACGGGCATTGTTTCGGACTTAAAAAATGGTACTTTCGTGCTCCGCATATGGATGTAATTCCAGATACGTGAAAGGTGAAGGAGTAACATTTCACAGATGAGCTTTTTCTAAAGTTTTAAAACCTATTTTTTATAAAATATAGAGGTGTTTTAGCCACTCTACTTACCGTTTTCTAATAAAAATAGATTTTCTAATTTTACATAATATATGCATACGTGAAATAACATTTAAATAAAAGTATCTTAATATATATGTATGTTTTTAATAACTGCGTTCTGAAAAAATGTTAAAATTTTAGTTATATGATATAATTTTAATTAGTCTAGTATTTTGCTTTGGCGACATTTTTTGTACGCCAACAGACTTTGCTTCAAATGCGTTTAGTTATATATTCTTTGTATGCGTTTGCTTATGCGGACATGTACGAAGTAGTAATGTATGTATTTAATACTTGGTAATGTCGATACAATACACTGTGTAAGAACTGCATAAAATTATGATTTTTTTTTACATGAATGACCTTATTTTATCCCCTTTTCTTGCATCCAAATACTATAACAAATATGTTTACTTTCAATCACGTATTTTCTTTCTTATATCATGTTTCTGGCATTTATTTTAATATTAAAAATTTGTAAAGTATTAGGAAAATAGTCATTATATAGCAGTTAAATTTCAAAACTTTAATAATTTTAAGTTTCTTTTTAAAAATAATGAACATTATTTAAATTTTACCTTCTAAAATTATTTAAAATAGTGCGACTACGTTGTGCAACGTGCATAATATATTTATTTTTGTTAGTAAAAGGAAGTCTTAATTTACCACATTTTTGTTTCATAATTTATTAATTTACCCCTCTCTCTTCCTTTTAACTTATATCGGCTATATTGACATTCATTTTTACTTTATTTAATTTAATATCTTTCTCACTTTGATTTGCCTGCTATGTAGTTCTCTATAATACATCGTATTAACATTAAATTTCCTTTTCGTATTAACATTGAATTTCTTTTTTGTATTATTTTCTGTTTCCACTCATTTTACTTATGTTATCTATTTTTTATTTTTTATTCTGTCCTAAGCACTAAAAAAACCTTCTATTTTTTATTTTTTATGTATTTATTTATTTATTTTTCCCCTGGCCAATTTTTAGGCTTATAATCTTCCTGTTTTATTTTAATCTCTTTTTCACTCAAAATAATTTCTAAAATTATCTTTGCTCCTTTTTTATGCATTATTATTGCATTATAATAAATATATATATGAATTTTATTTATTTTTAAAATTTTTTTAATTATTTTACTTTCCATCCACTATTTTTAGTATGTATTATATACTTTGCCTAAATCACTTTTTATTTATTTATTTATTTGTTTATTTTTAAATGAAAAAAACTTTTTTTTTATTTTTATTTTATTTATTCTATTACATTTTTCTGATATGTTGTATTTATTGTACACTGCTTCGTCTCATTCTGTTTTTGCCTTTTTTCTCTTTGTCTGCCTTTGTGCTGCTAATCCAGGTATGACTATTTGTCTGGCTGTCGGAGGTAGACTGCATTTTGCAAATTTAATTTGTGCAGTATAGAAACAGCCTTATAGTGATGCTACCTTCCTGATGAAATCATCACTATTTCCCCTTTTTTTATTTAATTTTATTCACTTTTAACGGAAAAAAATCGCCAGCCATGGCGATAGTACGCCAAAGTCTAGGTTCAGTTTCATTTCATGCCCAAACTCCTGCAGCTCATTCCTGTGCCGCTTTTCGCCCGGTTTTGAATGGCGATGCTCGGTCTAGTATATAACAGGTCTATGGTAACTACGCGCCGTCTGAGATAGCAAGTTCGAGCTTGCTTTTTTCCAACTTAGTTTCTTCTCATATTCGACGAAAGTATACGCCGTCTGCATTTCACATCGAATGGAATAGATTTCAAAATTTCGTGTTTACAGACACATTTTTTTTTAATATTAGGCTGCGGCCTTTTGCGTTCTTAAATTGAATTTGAAGCTATCGTTTTCCGAAAAAAATCATCAAATTTAGTTAAATGGCAATAAAGTTAATATGTGATTTAAAAAAATGAATACGTTCTCTGATCTCATTCAGATCCTTTGTTTAAGCTGCCAAACAGAGGTCTATTCAAGGCTGATGCTATGGTGGAAATTTTCGTTAATTCAGGTAAAAAGAAATTAATGAATCGTATGTGCTTGCACGCATTCCAGTTGATTCTTCTTTTGAGGAATTTAAAGCTTTTATCCTTATTGGTTTGTTTTGCTTAAGTGTAAATGCTTTTCATGTTCTGTTCTTTGAATAGGGGTTTTACATTCTTTAAGTCTCTTGCTAAATAATTCGTGCAGAATTCGTTCATTCGCAATCTCAAAGACTACACAGCAAAGTCATTTAGAAATCCCAAAGAATTTTATTCAAGAAAAGAACATAAAGAATTCAAAACAGTCTTGTCGCATGTAAGGAACCCTACCTTGTTTCCAAAAGCGGCCTTTGTTTATTTCGGGTGATAAGAGATTCTTTATAAAATTTATTAAATCTGCTTTGTGTCGCAGCCATATGTATCTTCAGTAAATAATTCTTTTCTCAATGGGCATTGGGTAAGACACGTAAGTGACGAGGTGATTTAATTTAATTTTTAACTCAAAAATTTTTTGTTACTGAAAAGCGTAAATATAAGCGTTTATTCATAATAATGTATATTTATTTATTTTTTCATATTTGTTATTTGGCTTTTACATATGATACAGAACTTGTTATTTACTTCTTTTCATGGCTTAAATTTTATTTAGACGTTAAAAACTGGATTCATCTTTGTTTTGAAATGAAAACGTTTTCTGCCTACAAAGTTTCTACTTTCCTTTTTTTTCGCTTCCTTATTTTCCAGTGCCTTTCTTATACCGTTTCCTTCACTTCGGATGATTTTTTTACGAACACCTTATTTTAATGCTAAATAATTCGTGCAGCATCTTAAAGACTATACAGCAAAATCACTTAGAAATCCCAAAGAATTTTATTCAAGCAAAGAACATATAGAATTCAAAATAGTATTGTCGCATGTAAGGAACCCTACCTTGTTTCCAAAAGCGGCCTTTGTGTATTTCGTTCCTAGTGATGTGAGATACCCTTTTGTATAATCCCCACTAAAGCTGTCGTTCAGCAGACACGTCTGAATAAAATTATCTTCTTATATTAAAGTTCACCTTTCAGTATTCAAACTTCAGATAGTTTCCCTTTATCCCTCTAAAAGGCTCCAGTAAAACGGTAATTAATAAACGACTCCTCTGTGTAAACGGAAATATTCAAGTGCAGCTGAATTCAAAATATTCAAATACACTGTGGGCCACCCAAATTTCAACACCAAGAAAGACAAGAGATATCACATCAAAATTTATTTAGTAGATAACATGTTGACCAAGTATCAAATGATTAAATTTACAGACTTCACTGAAGTGTGGTTCCTTCCAGAATCAGTAGCCAGAGTAGCCGCCATTGTTGGAGATCACCACTGCCACACGCCTCGGCATTGATTCAAAGAGACTTGCGTGTTCTTGGGGTACAGCAGACCAAGCAGCTTCCACACGTTGCCAAAGCTGATCTGATGTGGCAGCTTGGGATGTAATTTGTGGCAATTGTTCAGCAACCATGGACCACATGTTTTCTATCGGCGAAAGATCCGAAGAGCGAGCCAGCCAGGCAAGCAATTCAAACTGGCGATTGACGAAGAACCCTTGGACAATGCGAGCCACATGTGATCGCGCATTATCCTGTTGAAATATGACTGTGGGCAAGCCCTGAAGGTAAGGAAGGACAACTGGCTCCAATACCTCGGAGATGTAGCGCTGGCTGTTTAAAGTACCGGTAATGCGTACTAAAGGAGTGGGAGAGTGATATCTAGTACCGCCCCATACCATAATACCCGGTGCAGAACCAATGTGGTGGTGCATAACGCAGCTGTTCAGCATCCTCTCTCCACGGTGTCTCCAGACTCGAATTCGAACATCATGGTGTTGCAGATAGAAACGTGACTCGTCAGTAAAGACAATTTCATTCCATTCTGCCGTCCACATCCTTCTTTCATCACACCATTGGCGGCGGAGACGTCTGTGGTTTTGCGTCAAAGGTAAAGGAAGCAATGGACGTCTTGCGGGCAGACCATTTTGCTGTAAACGGCGTCGAAGGGTACGCACAGACACTGGATGATGCGTTACAGACTGAATGTGCTGTGCTATGATTCGTGATGTGACTGAGCGATCCGTCACTGCCATGCGCACAATGTTCCTGTCATCACGTGAAGAGGTGCACTGAGGTGGATGCGATCTAAGACGCCGGTCCGTCGTACCCTCCTGCGAAAAACGGTCACATATCTGCATTGCAGTTGTTTGGTTTCGTCCAACGCGACAACCGATTTCCCTGAAAGATAATTCACACTCTCGGTAGGCCACTATCCGTCCTGTGTTGAACTCGGATACTTGATCAAATGATGATTGCTGTTTATTGATGGAGCTGTGGCTCCCCCCTCAGTAGTAACCGGTAGGCGAAAGTGATGTCGCAGAAAAGGGACGTGGTCTCCTCCATCTTGGATCACGTGACAACCGGAAGTGACGTAGAGGGATGGGATGACGTAGACGGAATGACGTCACGCATAGTTTCGTTTTAACAAAAAGTTTTAGCAGAATTGTAAATTCTACCTAAGAGCGAAGATCAAATGTCCACTTAGAGTTTCAGGAGGTTTCTAGCATGTTTCCCTTGCTGGAACCACTTTCTACGGAAAACTGCCATATAACTTGTTTTTTATAATTACCGTCCATATTTTGCAGAGTACTTGATCATCATTATATCTCTTTTTATAAAGTTACGTTTTATATGCTATGCCATTCCAAAAAAAAAAAGCTTCGAATAGGAAGAATATTTGCACGTTCTACTGAATTTTCTAGATCTCAAGAATTGCTTTTACTTCCAAATTGTTATCTTATGTCTCTATATCCTGCAGTTATTTCATTCATCTTCTTATTACTGATAGGAAAAATTACAATTATATGAAAGATTTGGAATACAGAAGTTCATATGTATGCTAAATAATGAGAACAAATCCGGCATTCTGTCATAATTGGCTAATACTCTGAATAATAAAGAAAACATCAGTTCCATTCGCAGGAATAAAATAAATACGTTTTTCAAAATCATCCAAGAAATCTATCACAAGCGTCAACATAAGCGATCTACAAATATATTTTTAAACATTTAAATAACTCATAAAATGAAAATAAATAAAAAGTATCGAGAATTCATTGGCATGTGCCAACAGCAAAGGTAAAATAGTTTTCAATACCAAATATGCCAACAGCAAAGAGAAAACAGTTTCAAAGTGACTAAAAGACTACCGAGAGCGCACTCTCAAAACGTTTGCGAAAAGGCAATGACATCACAAATACATAAATTTTGTGAAACAGGACATTATTTAAAAATTTCCGTTCTGATATAGGAAAATAAACATTAAATAATTAAACGTGGGTCTTCATGTGCGTGTTTGTAAAGAAACAAATATATAAATTTTTGGGGAAAATTTTGAAGGTTTTCTATTTTGGTAATAATATTAGAAGTTAGGAAAATTTTTTGTATTGAACATACACGGCTACGAAATTCTTTTGAAAAGCGGAAAGTCAATAGGCATTTCGATACTTCACAAGAAATCAAGTGTTATAGATGAACAACGATTTAAAAATTAACCAAGATTGCAACAAAGTATATATATATATATATATATACAGATTATTTTCCTAATCAGTTATGGACATTTGAGTAGGATATATTCAGAATCTTCAAAATTAGTAATGAAATTCTGTAATAGTAGAATACTGGTTAAAATTGTGCTAACAGAAGTAAAAAATATGCCTTTTTAAAAAATATTCCCGTGATATGTAATAAAAATGAAAGCGTTGCCCCGTTTCAGCAATGCAATACAAGGTGTTAAGTAAGTAAAAGTTTCTAAACTGAGTTTTTGTCACATAGGAAATGCATTGAAAAATCTAAAATTAGTAATATATTATTAGCACTGGACTAGGAAACAAATTTTCAAAGATAATAAGTATGAAAATTAGTCAAAAAATATAACAAAAGTAAAACATGTACAAATTTTTCTTCGTAATATAACTTATGACTGTTTTTGTTTCGATAGAATGAAGTCAGAAAATACAAATTTGGTAATGAAACACTCATTTCAGTTTTTAGCATTTTATTAAAAACATGCAATAAACACATATGTGCGTAAGTAAAATTCGACTTAAAAAACAATTAACAGTTAGGCGAAAAGATGACTTTTTTCACATATTCACTTGATATGTAACACAATAAGTTAAAATATAACCTTGGTTCATCAATGTAATATATTAAATATGCACGGTTAATTGTTCATTTCGAATATGATAAAGAAAAAACTTTCTAGTCAGAGAGAAACATTGTTACAAAACAATGACTCTTATTTAATAGTAATTTAAATGAAAGGGTTGGTGTTTCTTATGAAGATGGGATGTTTTCTAGACATGTTTCTAATGAAAATAGGATATAAAATTCTTTTTATGAAAGAAATAGACTTCACAAGAAAATTTAGGACAATGCAAATCAGTGATCGTGGTGAGTGAGAGAAAATATTCAGTGTCTGTATGAGCTGGGTTAAAAGTCTCCATTATCTACATGCGAATGCATAAGTGTCAGAGAAACTTAATCTATCCCTATAGTATACTAAGATAAAAATCCGTTTCTTTTGTTAGTTTCTGGTTCAGTTCAGCGTGGTATTGTTGTTGAAGTTAAATCTTCCAAATGTCTAACAAAATTATTAAATCAAACAATATAACTATTTAGTAAAAATTTGTTCCCAAAACTTTACAAGGCGTTGTAAAAGATAAATAGGAAAATATTTGAAAATTAAATTATTTGCAGTGGCAGTAATATAAAAAGTGATAATATTCAAAAGTGTTCAAATGGTTATCGATAAGGTACTTCTCAAAAATGGTTTATGAAAACACGATAAGATCAGTTTTTAGCAAATGACTTCCATCAAAACTGAAAAGTTTATCCTCATAATTTACTTGGGAAGCAGGAAAAGAAACATTAAGGGATTCAAAATGAAGATACTCATATAAACTTTCCGAAACTAAATGTATAGTAGTATTTCAGGAAGCATTAACTTAACTTGTTTGACTTTTGTTAAATCATACGTAATAAGCATATGTGAGACGCGAAATGCATTCGGATGCGAAAAAAGTACCAAACATTTAATTATCTGGCAACGAATCAAATTTCATTGGAAATGCAATGGCCTGAAAAGTAGAAAAAAATATCTGTATGGAATATCTTGATCATAATTTTGGAGTGTATTTGTTTCGAATAGAAGTAGTTAAAGTCTCGTAGGTTAGTAATGAGCTATTAAATTCTGTCAATTTTCAGCAAAAACGCAGTAAGAAGTTCTGCGCACTGATAAAATATTATTTAAATTCTCTAGCTTTGCGACTTCCTTCAGACATTGGCAAGACCAAGGTCTGCATGAGCAATACAAGATAACTTTGTGTTTAATAGGTTACTTCAAAGATATTAAAAAAATAACCCTTGTGAAAAAATATGGACATTTTCAAGGAAAAAAGTGTATTCTTATATTCTTTCAGTGTTATAATTATAGAAAAATGTAAAAATTAAATAAATAAGTAAATTAACAAGAAATATTTTCTTAAAGTCTATGTAGATGGAAAAGAGTGAACGTAATAAATTTGAAAAAAGATCATAGTTCATATACAGTGCATTAAAATTTTGCTACCGATCTAGGAATTCATGAAAATCAGAGAAAAAGAAGTCATTTAACACGTTCGTTTGCTTACAATATATTCTCTCGTCGTTCTAATCTTTTTGCTTTTGTATTATTTCTGAAGTTCTAACCTTTCTGAATCTGCAGCTTCAAAACACAAAATCACTCTGATTTATCAATTTGTTCCTAAATGTAGAACACAGCCTTCAAAACGGGAGATTTTAGTATAAGTAAATGTACTACGTACAAAATAAAATGAAAAATATTTCATTATTTTCCATGACTTGTTCATGAAACTGGTTAAGGTTCTTAGTCGTTTACATGCTTTTCTGTATTTATCACTTAAGTTCATTGTGTTCCTATCTTTTATCTAATTTATGAAGTATTCCTGTTTGAATGCTTGCATTTAAATCTTTTTTAACTGATTTTTAAAGTACACATATATTTTGATCAATGCGTGGGGAAAATGAGGAACACTAACACCAAATGGTTCCCAGCGCTGTTTTTCATCCTTCTTTTGTTTACGAATGCAACTGGTTAAAACAGAACTATGTTTCGAACTTTGTGAAATGAGTTTCATTTACTTATTATGTGTGATGCTTATGATAAATAAAATGTTACATATGTGCGTAGAACTGCGTGGCTCCAATGGTTAATTAAAGTAATGCTTTTTTCAAAGCGGGGTCTTTCTTATGTTAAGCCATACTAAAATGCGTTAACATTTTTAAAGTTGATGACTATAGTAGATCATTATATGGAGCTTCCGTCACTATTATCTATTATGTACGATATTCATGAGAAATTTTATTTGCTATCTACGAGAAGTTAAATGTCAAAAAAAGGTGTAAGAGTTCATTATTAGGCAATGTCAATATGAAATGCTTACATAATTTAGAATGTGCTAAAACGTTTAAGAGTTAAGTTGGATTATTATTTGGGAGTCATGTTAATATTATACGTTATGTATGATGCTTATGCCTAATTTTATTTGCTATCAATGAGAAGTTTAATATTCTCAAAGAGCTGCAAGATCTCAGAGTTAGAAAATTAATGTCAATTTGAAATTTCTATCTTAAAATGACTGTGTTAAATCTTTTAAATTAACTATTATGTTGGATTATTATTCGGAATTTACTCAATATTTCGTGTAATTTATCATAACTAAGTAGGAGTTATTTGCCTGGTATGATAAATTTAGTTCTCAAAAGTCTTCAAGAGTTCAGTGCTAAATAAACTTTTGTCAATGCGAAATATGGGTATCTTTTAGTCAAGTTACAATGAATACGTTAAAAAGCTATGAGACCCAGCAAAAAATAATGGCCATACTTACTGTTTGGAAAAAGAAAATATCCCAAGTTAAGAAATTTTTATATTCCAAGTTTGTCGAAAGGAGACAAAGTTTCATTTCCATGGCTGAAAATTAATTCTAGGTGTATTTTTTCTAGGTTGTTAATTCTAGGACTCCTTCACAAATGTGACTATAATTCAAATTAAAAATAATACGTTACAGTATGGGTATTCTTCTGTGTAGTTAAAAATAATTCCATCTCGTGTACCTTGTTAAGAAAGTCAAGGCTGTATTAAGTTCGAATACAGTTTATAAGGTTCTGCGATAGATGGGTGGCATCATGTTAAGAATCCAAGTGATGCTTTCACATGGAAAAAATCAAGGTTTAGAAAATGTTTAGTATGCTTTAGGTAGGATGTGCATAATAAAATCCAAGATATTTTTGTAAAGTGTTTCGAAGAGTTAATCTATTTTAGTAACATAAAAGAATCCTTCTGCTGAATAAAAACATGAGTGTTCTGAGTATATTCATGTAAATGTCTGTAGCGTAAAGTAATGAAAAAATGAAATACTTCTGGAACTAAACTAGGATGCGTAATGGTTAGAAATTCAGTATTTTTTATATATGTTTGAAATAAACTGGCTAAAAATGTCCATATATTGGTTTGAGTGGACCCACCACGAAATGTTTTTACTCTTTATGTGTTCAAAGTCAGTAGGTCTTACAATAATGAAACTTGTGTGTATCCACTTTTGAAAAACGAAATCAGAGACGTAACATGAATATGTTTTAAAAGCAGGATAAAAGTTGAATATGAGGAGAAATGTGTAAATGGAAAATGCATAAGGGAAAAAAGAAATTGCATTTGTGAAAACAATGAAGTGGAAAAACACTGAAAATAAATATTACTTTTTTAAAACAAAATGAAAAATATAGTAACAACTTCTTTAAAATAAAAAGCGGAAAGGAAAAAAGTAATAAACTTATAAAAATAAATATCACTTTTGTAAAAACCAAAAAAGAAAAAAGTCAAACGTAAACAATTTTTCAAAGTAAATATATAAAAAGGAATAAATTTGAAAAAAAAAATTGCAAAATAAAAAGTGAAAGGAAATGTAAAAATAAATTTTCTTCTACGGATATAGAATTTTGGAAACCTTAATCTGTGACAGTAAAATTTACGTTAGCAAAAGCAAAACATATAAATTTAATTTAGTAAGAATGAGAAGAAAAAAGGAAAACAATGAAAAATATCCTAATAATAAAGAAAAATTTTAAGCTGTGAGAAAATGTTGTATTTAAAACAGCAAAGAATAAAGTAATGGATTAGAAGGCTAAAAGTGAGGTTCGCGCATGCACTATCCTTCAGCCTAGTGACAACACGGCGGTATTCCCCTGCACAAGGTCAAATGGACAAAGAGTGCACAAGGTAAAATAACAAGTTGGAGGGACGAAAGGGTTTCCTTGAGGCAATGTGTAGGCATCCTATCTCAGATATGGCAAGTTCGAATCCTATCCGTGGGGATTATTATTTAAAATTCAGGGAAAATGACATTAAATTCAATAAAAAATTAATTCAAGGTAATAATTAAAAATAATGACGTACTAATTCATTAAAAATGATGTATAATAATTAAAGATAGTTAAAAATAATCACGTGCTAAATAATTAAAAGGGGTAGATAATTAAAAGCAATTAATCAGGTATCTAAAATAAAGAATTAAAAGTGATGTGATCTCAAACACGTGGTTCATGAAATCGTTGCCACAAACATAAAAAATATTCTCGGTGACGCAAAAAATAAAACTTTTGAAACATAAAATAGTTGCCACAGAATAAAAACGGAACTATGCGTGACGTCATTCCGTCTACGTCACCCCATTCCTCTACGTCTCTTCCGGTTGCCACGTGATCCAGGATGGCGGAGACCACGTCCCTTTTCTGTGACGTCACTTTCACCTACCGGTTACCCCGGTTACTACTCTCCTCTCTCGTCTTGAATGCAGCAGACGCTTCCTAATATAATGATATCTGCCTACGACTTTTTTGATAACATAGAGATAATGATAGCATTTAATAATAATAAAAGAAAGGGAAAAATCCTTTAGAAATTATAAATCTGTACATAAATTTGCAAGTAATATCATAAGGTATTGCTCCCGCCTTCGTGGTGTACTGTTCAGCACGCTCGACGTGTATTCGAGAGGTCCGGGATTCGAATCCCGTGAGGGCATTGCTCGTTTCTTTAGCTTCCTGACATCAAAATAACATAATGACTCTACAAGTGACGCCCGAACTAAAAAAGGTGGTGGACGATGATTTTCCACCACCGGGATTTGGCGACTAATCCTCAGTCGCCCTTTAAAATGGGCAGTATATAAGGTATTTCTCCTGCCTACTTCGCATGCCTTCGTGGTGTAGTGGTCAGCTCGCTCGGCGCGTATTCGAGAGTTCCGTAGTTCGAGTCCCGGCGAGGGCATTGCTGTTTTTCATGTCTCGTGCTTCGAAATAACCTAATGTCTCTACAATATAAGATTTTTAACATAAAATATATGTTCATAAATGTAATAAATACCATAATATTCTTACATAACATTAATTCGAAATTAATGATAAAAAATTTACTATGTTAGGGAGAGAAAAGATTATAAATTTTTAAGTATCTACTATGGCAAAAGGCATTTTAATGAAAATTACTAATGTATTAAATTATTATTCAGCAAACAAAATGAATCCTTAGGAGAAAAACTAATGCAGTGCACCCAGTCTAAGACGACCACTAACGGTTTTAGTTCACTACCAACTGTTTACGTCGTCTACGAAAGTTGTAATTTAAGGCTACTCTTCAACATCTATTTGTTTCGGACGAACAACTGTTTCAAAATTTTTTCTGCTATCTTTCGGGAATTAATCTTTAGCGCAAGTATTTGTGTATGTTGTCAGAATTACTGATTACATTTAGAATTAGAAGCAGTGAGAGAATTCGCTATATTTTACATGGTTAATAAATAACGTAAATGCATAGTTAATAAATAACTAAGAAATATTATTATTTATTACCACATATAAACAACATAATCATTTCTGACTAAACTTTTGTTTGAATCCTTTCTAAGATAACCACCCCAGTTCCAGATAATTCTGGAGTTCTGTGGAAGAGGTCGTTTTAGAATTTAATAATTATAACAATCCGTTGTATTTCACTGTTATCTATAAGAAATGAATAAATGAGATATATTTTAAGAAATATATTATATATTTTAAAAAATATATCTTCTAGCACAGCCGGGACAAGAGTGAGGCACTTGCCTCCGGTGAATCACTAGAAGGGGCGCCACATTTGCTATGCGAATTCTAATATTACTTTAATTATGTCTTTAAAGTTGTCGGTTGTTATTAGGGGAAGTAAGCTTCGGAAAACTTAAATTAATAAAACAATAGGAAGAACTGCAAGAAACCTGGAAATTAATGCAATGTGTATTTCTATGTTGTTTCTTATTTGTCAAAAAAAGGATTTCTTTAACTTTTTCATTTGAAAGTTATAAATAATTAGCTATATTATTTTTCTACATTTATAAAGGTACCATTAAACAAGTAACATAAAAAAAACTTGAAGTCCATTCCTACACTGCTGGCATCCCAAATTGCAACACCAAGAAAGACAAGAGATATCACAACAAAATTTATTTAGTAGATAGCATGTTAACCAAGTATCAAATGATTAAATCTATAGACTTCTGTGAAGTGTGGTTCGTTCCAGAATCAGTAGCCAGAGTAGCCGCCATTGTTGGAGATCACCGCTTCCACACGCCTCGGCATTGATTCAAAGAGACTTGTGTTCTTGGGGTACAGCAGACCAAGCAGCTTCCACGCGTTGCCAAAGTTGATCTGGTGTGGCAGCTTAGGATGTAATCTGGGTCAATTGTTCAGCAACCATGGACCATATGTTTTCTATTGGCGAAAGATCCGAAGAGCGAGCCGGGCAGGGAAGCAATTCAATCTGGCGATTGACGAAGAACACTTGGACAATGCGAGCCACATGTGATCGCGCATTATCCTGTTGAAATATGGCTGTGGGCAAGCCCTGAAGGTAAGGAAGGACAACTGGCTCCAACACCTCGGAGATGTAGCGCTGGCTGTTTAAAATACCGGCAATGCGTACTAAAGCAGTGGGAGAGTGATATCCAGTACCGCCCCATACCATAATACGACGATGGAAAGACGAAACATCCGTTCTAATGACCAATAATTGACCACTTCATCGTGATTTCATGATGTCTGGTAATGCTGACTCAGCCAGTCGTCTTGGGGTATCTCGAGTATCTCATTTTCCAAACGTGTTTTCTTACGCAGAAAAGTCCTTTTATTCATATACGGTTTCGGGGTTATGTTGTCATAATAACCGAAGACCATTTCGTCAGAAGAGCGCTTCAATTGCGGAGATATAATTGTTCTAAACTTCAAACTTATCCGAATAGTCTTCACTTCGGGCTGGGATGAGATACCGCGATTCCAGATTACATTCGTAGAGGGTTTCAGCACTAAAAGCGATCCATGTTCCAAACTCAGAATGTGAGTCATATAATTCTCTCTTGTAAAATGTACCACTCTCGTCGCACCGTAACTCAGTTTGGGAATGCAGGAAGAAGGGTCTAGGAAGCTTTCATCGTCTCTGTGCGAGGATATCTTGGCTTCTCCTTCGGAGTATTTGTTGAACAGAACGTAATTATATTTTTCGTGGGTGAGTGCTTCCACTTCCCTTTAATTTGCTGCAGCATAAGAGTACAGGGCTGGGCGACGATCTTCATCCACGAAGGCGCAACAAAGTCGAGGGGCAATATGTTGGTGGCCGTAAATATTCAGTTTCACTGGCTGTAAAGGATACGTACGCAATTCCCCAAAGATAGAATCAGCCTTTTCTTTGTCATGGAAATCTTTGAAATAGGACAGTATTAACTGATCATCAAATATTTCGGTCATCGTGAGTATTGTAAGAGTTAAGAATGACTGTTTGGAAGTACAATCCTCCAAGATTTGCAATGAAATGAAAGGAAAAATCTACTGAGATCAGATATTTCTAAACAGCTTATCTATATGGTCATTTACTGATAAGAAAGGATCAATTGATTCATTATCTGGCTATGATTTCTTTCTTTTAATCGGTAATCCCCTTGCTTATTCCGATAACATCATGTTTTCCAGGACGATGTCAGTCACATTGAGTACTCTAAGACTAAACAGATGGCGTACTTCGTATCACTTTATGTTGGTAAACCAGCGATTAGGGAAGTGGGAGACTGTTAAAATACCTTTTACGAGGATATGTATTAAATTAGAAAATAAGCGCCGTTAAGGGTACCTAGGAAATAATCATGTTATACGTTGTAAAATAGTTGGATTACGAAGAAAAATACAAAGGGCAAAAATCAATTAACAAAGGAAATCACCTCCGGTAAATCAATAAAAGATAATCTCTTATCAAGCTGTGACGTCATCTTGTCAACTAAATGAAGAATCATAACACGCTCCTTCTTATCTGTTAGCCTCTACAATCTTCGCCTTTCAGGCTCTCTTCCGCTAACGTATGAACCACGCCCGCACCTCGCACTCCAACGCACGCCACATGCTGCAAAACTGTCATTTTCTATCTACTTACAGGATTGCCAACAATAAAGATGAATTGATGCAATGCATTTGGGGAAACTGCAGCTTAGGTGTATTATGTACTTTAGGGGGCGGGTAGAAGTAGAGCCAATGATTACGACTTTTCGGGTGGCAGATGGTCGTTTCAATGAAAGGCCGTTTGGGGTGCTTTGGTCATAATAGAGTTCAATATTTTTCTTCTAACGAGCCTATTGTATTTTGTTTTATGAATATTGCACTTATGATTAATGTTTCGTCAGTTCTTTAAACATCAATATCAGGTGGCAGGGCAAGTTTATTTACTCCAGCGTATCGAATACTCATTAGCCCCATCCGCAGCTGCTAACCGACGGCAATATTGTTTATGTACACCAATAAGATATAATAGCATTTCTTTGATATTTTTATCTATATGTTACGATAAAGCACAGTGAATCCTTTCGTGGCAATTACCTTCCTAAGGTGAACCTCATTGAAAGTGACCAGTATTTCTGAGAACATAAGTATCTGAGAACATAAGTTTCTGAGAACATAACAGTATTTCTGAGATCTGAATTGCAAACTGCTCAAACCAGTGAAAATGCAAAGTGCACTACAACAGAAAGTGTTTGTGCACAAAGATTTGGATTCTTGTCCACAAGTGTTTGTTCGAGTGGATAGAATTAAGGAGCCACTTGAACCAGCCTATGAGGGACCATTTCCAGTTCTACACAGGCAGGACAGATATTTTTCTCTGTCAATAAAAGGAAAACCAGTTCAAATCTCTATAGGTAGGTAGGTAGGTGACGGAAGACGGGGATGCCTGATGGCTACCAGAGATAAACAGGCATGTGTCCCTCGCCTTTCACTATCTAATGGCAACAACTCCCTGTGGCCTCAAGAGACCAAACCGGGAGCTATTCAGAGCGCAGGAGTTTACATGGCCAAACAGGGGCGACTTATTGACATTGCTTGACTAATTACATAATTACAGGTATGAGACTTGTGGGACGGATTTACAGATGAGGGGCTCAGAGCTGAGTACTAAATATATGAAAATACAAAAACATAAAAATGTACAGAAAACACACACACACACACAAGAAAAAAAGGAAGAGATGCACTTGATTAACACTGAAGACTTATGACAAATAAACACCCTTAAAAATAAAAATATTAATAATATACATATGCCACATGTCAGTTTCATATTTGGCCTCATGGACCACATATATTGTACATTGTGGGGTGAGTTACATGATGTGGGATTAACATGTGTTGCTGGCATTGATATGGGGGACATGGTGAGGTCCCGGCGAATATGTATTTGTGGAGTGCATAGGTTGCTGAGTATGTAAGCATGCTACATGTTAGTAGCACAGGGGGATATACATGTTGACTTCTGTGAGTGGCGGACGTTGTGGGATTATGCAGCGTCGCATATATCTTGGCCCATAGCTGCGAGCTGGTCAATGACCTTACAGATTTTATTGATTGAAGGTTTGTTTTTAATAAGGAACCGTTGAAAGGCGTCTGTAGGAGGAGTGGGATGCTTAATGTGGTTGTTTGCTGTGAGTGGACAAGAGTAGATGTAGTGTTCTGGTGATCCAAGTTGGCCGCATACGCAAGCATCTGTAGTGGAGATGTTGTGCCTATAATAATACGCTGGATAGGGGCCATGCCCCGTTATGAACCGGGTGAGTTGGGGTATAGCTATGAGGCGTGATGGAGAGACTTTTGGTAGGAGATTGTAGGTCCGTCGTCCGGTGTCACACGCGTTCCAGTCCTCTTGCCATTTTTTGAGTAAGTCTTCTTTGAGAAGCCTCTTTAGATGCGATGGTGGTGCACGGATATGGATTTGCTGAACTTCAGAACTGGTGGCGGCTTCTTTTGCTAGGGTGTCTGCTGCCTCGTTTCCATCGAGACCAGCATGCGCCCTGACCCAAGTGAGCTGAATGTGTTGCTGGTGGTTGACGGAGAGTAGCTTTTGGATTTCGGAGATAATTGGGGAGGTGTGGCTTAAGTTTTGAATTGCCAGGAGTGAAGATTGGCTGTCTGTACAAATGCATGCTTGGTGGTAGCCGTTATTTAGTATGTTGTTGGTGGCGTTGAGGATGGCCAAGGCTTCTGCCTGGAATACACTATTGAAGTGCCGCAGTGCTGCCTTCCAGCTGGTATGTTCATCATTTTGGTGGTAGCAAATGTAGGCGCTTCCAACTCCGTCTTCAATCTTGGATCCATCGGTGTAGTAGACATGAGTGGTGTTGGGAATACTAGGAATGTTACTGTTGTCTATGGTGATGCGGAAGTTTCTACCTTGAGTGCTTGGGTGTGGGCGTTGAGTGGGGCGAGGACTTTCATAAAAGGTCGGACTGTGGGTTGTATCGTGGAAGGTGGCGTCTTTGCGTAGTTGCAGGACTCTGGTTATTGTAGTTTCTTGCTCGGCTCTAAGGTATAGTGGTGGTATGCCTGCAAGGATGATGGCCGCAGAGGTGGCTGTGGTGCGAAAACCTTTGCACATCATTAGTGCGAAAGGTCTTTGGATGGTCTGTAGTTGTTTAAGTTTCCGGCTTTGCATGGGCGTCGCCCATATTGCGGCAGCGTAGAGGGCTATGGGTTCAATAACTGTCGTGTATAAAATCTTGTTGATATATGGGTTTCGTCCCCAATTTATACCTTGAAATTGACGGACCTTGCGTGCAATGGCTTGCGTCTTTATTTTAAGTTGCTGTAGATGTGGGATCCATGTAAGGCCTTTGTTTCATGTTAAGCCTAAGTACTTGAGCTCTTTGACGATTTTTAGATTTTTATTCTGAAGTTTGATACATGGATTTCTGCTTGGGTTGGTGCCTGGCTTGGGAATGATTAGAGCTGTTGATTTGGCAGTTGAGATAGTTAATTTGAGTTCTTGGCAGAGAAAGCTGAATTTTTGTAATATTTCTGTGCTTCTGTTTTCCAATTCGTTTCTGGTGCGACCCTGGATTAGAAACGCAACGTCGTCTGCATAGGCCACTAGTTGTGTATGCTTTGGCCAGTTGGTGGAGATGATGCTATTGAAAGTTAGATTCCAGAGCACTGGGCCGGCGCAAAATCCTTGCGGACATCCTCTCTCCTGCTGTTTGATGGTTGTCACGTTGTTGTGTGGGACCAGGAGGAAACGATTCTGGAGTTAACTTTCAAATATGCCATAGATGTTACGGGGGCATCGAGATGAGCGGAGAGCTTGTTTAATGGCTGGCCACCACAGGGTGTCAAAGGCACTTTGAAGGTCAATTGAGACAAAGGCCGTGTGAAGCTGTTGTTCTTTGTTGTGGTGGATTATCCGTCGAACTTCCTCCAGAGCATGCAGTGTGGAGAGGCCAAAGCGGAAGCCGAACTGCCTGCTGCTTAGGATGCGGCTGTCTTGCAGATGAAAGTTGAGTCTTTGTACTATTAGTTTTTCGTAGACCTCTCCTAAGGCCGGCAACAGGCAGATCGGTCGGAGAGAGCTTGGGCTTTGGGAATCTTTGTTCTTTTTAGTGAAGAAGACTAATTGACCAGTTTTAAAGGCACTAGGGAAGAGCTCATATTTCAGGAGGATGTTGAAGAAGTGTAGAAAGAAGATGGGATGGGATTTGTAGGCGACCTTGAGGATGCGATAGTCTAGGCCGTCAGGCCCTGGTGCTTTCTTCTTGGGCAGGGTACGATAAATTTGTGTGATTTCTTGCTTGGTGAAGGGAATGTCGTCTTGGGTCATCGGTGCTGCGTGGTTGTTTCTAAGAAGCTTTTGTTCCGGTGAGTCATCAGCTGGATTGTCTGAGGGAAAGACGATGCTCAAGATAATTGCAGCAGTGTTTGAGGTAAGGCTGGTGTTCGAGTTCTTCCAGGTGGTAGTTTTTGCAGTCAGTATGCTTCGTTTGCAGGTAGTTCTCTCTTTTCTGAACTGTGTTAGGAAGTAGGTGCGTTCCTCTAGGGTGTCTGCTTTGGTGAGGCGGCGTCTTGCTGGCGAAGGTCTTTCGACCACCATGAAAGACCTTGGATTTTCTTGGCTGTGCGGATGGGTAGAGTACTGTCACAGCATTTTTGCAGCTCCTGCGTTAGATGGTTTGTGTACTGATCGAGGTCTGCGGTGTTGTGGCAGTTTTGCAGTGATGGAAGTTTTCTGGTTAGTAGATCGTGAAGTTGCCTTTTCAGTGTCTTGATTTTTCCTTTCGGTAGTCTGTAGCGTTTAAGTATCGGGGTGGTGGTGCTTGTGCTGATATTGAAGTGAATGTATTTGTGATCCGACAGGCTACAATCGTCTGATACCTCCCAGTTTTGCAATAAGTGGCTGGCGTTGTTGCTGGAAAGGGTCAGGTCTGGCCATCCTTTGTTGTAGGTGTTGTCAAACGTAGGGGAGGCATCTATGGAATTGTGAAGGTGCAGATTGTTGGCGGCTAAGTAGTCTTCTAATTCTTGACCTTTCTTATTGATGTCGGCATAGCCCCAGATTGAGTGATGGGCATTAAAGTCGCCGCTGAAGATGGTGTGAGCGGAAGGGCATTTGAGACGAATTCTGTCCATTGCGGCAGTTGCTTCCATGATGGTGTCTGCGGGGGAGGAGTAGATGGAGCTGTGGATGAGAGTCAAGTCTGAAGTTTCGAGGAGGATAGCGACACAGTCTCTTTCCGTTGTTACTATTACGGGAGTCCAAATCGGGTTGCATATTATGATGGCTGCTCGTGGGGCTTGAGTGTTTTCGTTCACTTGGATTGTTCTCCAGGAAAGCGGGAAGGAAGCTACTTGGCCGTTCTTGCAGTAAGGCTCCTGAATGAGAAGGATGTCAGTATCGTTTTGGATGGCATGTGCTGTGGCTTGTATGGTTGCCGCCTTTGCTCGTTGCAAATTTATTTGAATGCACTTCAGGAGGCTGTCTGCAGTTGTGACTGTTAAGTTGCATATATCTGGTGGGGAGTGAGCTGGCGAAAGGTGTGACAGGCACTGGGGCTCTGAAGTGGGAGACTGTAAGCTTGTGCAGAATTCAGGTAAGACTGACTTGGTTGGGGTATGGTAAGATTAGTAGCTGGTGCTGCGTCGAATCCTCTCGATGTACTTCTGGTAGGTGGGGCAGATGGGGTGGTATGCTGGGTGTCCACAAAGGATTGTGCCTTTTGTCTTATGATTGAAATCTGCGCAGTTGATGCATGTTGGATGCATCGCGGCGCAGTCTTTGACGTTATGTGCACCGGAGCAGAAGGCGCAGTATTCCTTGTTGTGGCAGTTTTGTTGTAGGTGGCCAAACTCTTGGCATCTGTAACAACGTTTGGTACTCAAATATTCTGTGATCCTGTGCGCATGCCATCCGATGTAGATGCGACCAGTTTGCATAATTTGTCTGAAGGCAGGTGGTTGGCATTCGGCGATCCACTTGACATTATTATTCTTGTCTTTAAGGCTATGTAATAGTTTGATTGCTGTTTTGTTGAGGCTGAATTCTAATTCTATGATGTTCGCGAGTTCTTCCTTCTGCAGGGAGGTTGGGATATTGTGTATGGCTATGCGCGGGGATCGTGTGACAGGAGACTTTGTTGAGACTAGCTGTTTGCCTTTGTCGCTTTGAAGCTTAGTGGAGAGTTTGGAGAGGTCTGCTTGGGAGGCACACTCAACAGCGATACCTCCGTTCTGTATATGCCGGATCTTCCTCACCTTGATGCCAATCTGCGAAAGGGGAAATTCTTTTGCGAGTTTCTTTCGTAGTGTGTTGCTCGTGGCTTGTTCTTGTGGGTAGATGAGCAAAGTAGGAGGGGGTTGAAATGCGTGAGTCAGAGCCTGAGCGTAGGTTGGGTGACAGGCTGGTTGAGGCCTGCTGTTTTGGATGGTGCTGGCCGATTCAAAGTCCGTAGTATTCCTTAGTGGAGAAGGGACGTGGTTCGTGCTGGTCGCGCAATCTTTTGTTGCCTTTGAAATGGGGCCGCTTACAGCTAGAGTCTTGAGCGCTTGCAGGAACCGCACTAAAGATACTCTTAAGTCGCTTGGCAGTAATTGCTTGCCGCTTCGTTTAGATGTACCGATTTCGAGGCACTCCTCGTGCAGGGCAGAGACTTTGTCTTCGTGAGAGAGAGAGGGGGAGTCTAGGACTGCATCCAAATTGAGTTTGCTGACGTAGTAGGAGGTATCTGTATTTGGCATTTTGTGAAGGTACCCTGTTGCGCTGTGCGCTGCAAGGACCAAGCTTAGAGTCTCTAAATGTGGTAAGCACACTAGGAGATTGCTTGAGAGGTCGATTTGCTAGAGTTGCGCACGCTCTATTGCACGCGCTGTTGCTGAGGAGTCACAGTTGAGGTGCTATAAAGTTGGAAGTCACTAAGTCACAGAGTCACTGATTGACAGACACTAAAGATTTATAGAAAACTGATGTGTGTGGTAGGTTTTGTGCTCATCGATTGCGGGTGTTTGAATGGTGTGAAACAGGAATAAAGGGAAGAACAATAAATTGCGGGCAATCAATTAAATGCAGGTGAGCAGATAAAATCACTCATATAACGATAAGAATCATATAACGATAAGAACAATCAATAATAAACTGGGTACGATATGAATCAAGTATGAAGTACAGGGAATGGATTAATTCATATATAAGAATACAGTATGATAAAATTAACCTCACAAAAAATTCAACATGGGGGCCAAAGGATCTGTTGCTATGACACTGGACTTAGAAAAATTTAGTACAAATATTTCAGAATATAAAATAATGATTAAAGACACTAAATAATAATAATAGCAGGTAGAGCAAGTAAAAACATGCAAATATCTCTTTGGTACACTTTGATATCTATATTAGTCACTGCGATATTGAATTTTTAAAAGAAAAGGCAAAATAACACTACTTAAAAATGCTTAAACAGTACAAGTCCCTTAGTACAAGGATTTTTAATTGTTTGTTAATTGCATATATTAACTCATGACTGTTATAAACATGATCTGTATTTAGCTGTAGTCAAGTACAAGTTTTACAAAAAAAAAGTACAAAAAATTTTTTTTTATTTTCTTAAATTAATGTCAAAGTTGCCACACTTTAAAAATGTAAACAAAAATTTTCCGTAAACTAGTTAAAACACTGTTTTTAGAAATTTCTATACTAAGAAATAATATATTAATTACAACAGAGCATAAAAGACCTTAATCTATGTATATTAAAGATTACACAAATGAAGTCTGAAGTACATGTTGACCAATATTAACTGTGTTAAAGGAGTACAAAGTTGGCACTTTGAAAATTTTATCGCTATTCTACTCAAAATTGCTCAAAACATTGAACTCTGACCATCATTAAAGATACAAATATTGGTGCTAATTTGATTAAACACAGATTTATACAGTTACAAAATATTGTACTATGGATACAAATTCACAAAAAAGATATTGAGATTAAATTTTAGGAGATAAAAAATTTCAAACTTAGTGCATCTGCTGGAAAATGGGATGTGCCGAAAATATTCAAAGTCCCGCTTTCGATTTGTTGAAAAATAAAGATAGGGATAAAAACTATTGTTCACTAGATAGGAAATTAATTGCGTGCCTAGTAATCCTTCAAACGGAATCTCTGTCGTTGATAGAAGTGGATATACAGATTTTTGAACGTTTTATCCAAAATTTGCACTTTGAGCTTGGAGGCTAGCCCTAGTAGGGCACCACGTGGTTCCTGGCGGCAGATCTACCGTCGAAGGGGCGGTATGGGAGGTCACCACTTTCCGACGGCCTATTCGATTTACTAGAACACTTGTAAAATTCACAAAAATGATGTTACATACAAAACTGACGATTCGTTATGATCCTCAGATGTTTATGCACACGCACATATAAAAATTATCACTGTGATCCAAAAATAACCGCGGATGCAATCAGATTTTCACGGAGCCCGTGGTTCGTGTAACCAACCCGGTGCAGTCACTGCAATGATGTTTTTTGCAAATCTCTATAGATAGATATAAACCTGCGTATACCTTAAATGCAGAGATTATGCCTCCAGATTCAAAGCTAAGCATTGCTGATAACAACACATCAGGCCATTAAACCCACCTCCCAAAGTGAAGAGACAAAGCCTCACATAAAGTCTCGTTCTGAGAGAGCAATACACCTTCCTGTCAGATTCAGACTCTGAGTCATAGTATTCCTTTATTACTCTTATATATATTATTTCTGATATCGCATGTTGTAAAAATAAGTGGAGTGACTGCATAGTAGAAGTGATAAGCTAGATGAAGGGACAGTATCCAAAGGATGTGTGCTCAGCTATAAATAATGTGTATATATTTCAGTTTTTTAGTAAAAGTATAAATTCTTATGCGCTGTTAGTAATTCTGCATAATTGAGTACATAACTACATAATTGCATATTCAACCTTTTAGTGATCAAATACATCAAATGTTTATAATCTTTGGAAGTAATTATTAATATGTATATTGAATGGAAATGATTTCTTTCTTCCAAAGCGGTATGTAACTAATTAATTATTATTATTTTTTTAATGTGGAACATATGTATATTTCACATAGTTCCATTGATAGTCAGTGTCATGAATGAACAAGATACAAAAAATGCATTCAATGTTTAATATATCTACTATGCAATGTGAATATTTTAATAATACTGATCAGAGTTTCATTGTTGTTAGCTATTTCATGTCACTGAAAACGTAACACAGTGAATAGTTTATTTTAAGCCCTTATGTGGAGTATACTAATTATGGTACACATGAATAAAATGTGTAGCGTATTGAATGCAGTATATACAAATACGTTGTTTTCCAGCATGGAACAATCTGCAATCATAGATCTTGAAATTCATGATATTTTAATTGTAATTTGTACTTTAATTGTAATTTGTACATTGCGTTGATTTACTACAACGCAATGTGAGAAACCTGATGCAAAGTTAGTAATTGAGTCTTGTATGTTTTATATATGAAATGAAATTTGATCATGTTATGCTATTACTGTCCCTGTCATGGCAATTTAGTATCGTAGCTTAGTTACTCGTGATGGAGTGATGTCAGAATGCCTTTCACTTCATTATCTCACCACCAGATGGCTGCACTAAGCAGGAAGCTGTTTTTTGCAGTTTCGAAGATGGTTTGCTTGCTAGTGTGAAATTACAGAAAATATTATTAAATTATAAAGTAATTAATAAAATAAGTAATTAATAAATTAAATTAATTAATTATAAAGTTATGATTAATTGGAAAGTAAAAAATAGTGTGTGATTGTAAATATTGCAAATTAATTTGTGTAGTGTTTTTTATAATTTTTTTAATTGTTTGTTTAATTATTGTAAATTTCTAATTCTTCACTCTGTGTTTTTAACTGCAATTTAACCATAACTTTGAACAGAAGAGAGAGACTCTGTCTGTCTGTCAATTGTTCACCATGTGTTGTACTTAGCATGTGAAGATTGTACTAATAAAACTCCTAAATCATTTGATTTAGTTTTTGCTGATTTATTTGATAAAAAGTTAATCCATAGGATCCTACAGTCAAGTCGATGCAATGTATCAGGACCATTATCAATACTGATGAGCCTGCTCAAATAATTGGGTATCTGCGGACCATGAACATACTTATCACATGTTTGAAAATTTTTATTAATTAAATTCACACAAAACCTTCGGTGATCGATCTTATGTTCCTCTTTAAATAATGTACATGCTTTTAAAAACGGCAGCGTCTAAGAAATGGAAAAAGAGTTTCTTCGCCCATTTCTGAAGCTTTTGCGAAAATCCGTAGGAGCTGGCCATTCTGTAGCTGAGGTCGACATATATTTGCTATAACCACGAATAAGGGCAGGTTTGGAAGTTCTTTCGAAATTATTTGAAACTGAAATGAGTTTACTCTCTCTTTCATGCATGCAGCTTAAAACATAAATTTAATTCACTTTTATCTTTCCAGCCCGCAACATGAGGCTATTTAAATATTTCATAACCAAATCTCCTGCTTTTCTGGACATCAAACCTTAAGTAAACGTTTTCGTTGGATCTGCACTGTTCCGCAGCAATTTATCTTAGAATTATTTCTTAGTCCTAAATAAATCACGGAGTACACAATAAATTATCCTTAAATAAGGAAAGCCCTTTTCCTTTCATGTATTTCGTTAAATGTAAAACAGCAGATTCCGATTGGCTTCGACCTTCGAATCTTTCTTCTTTACCATTTTCCAAATAAGCTTTCATGTCATAGGTACAAATACATTCGTCACACAATTAGTAAATTTTTAATCTTTCTTCTTTACCTTTTTCCAAATAAGCTTTCATGTCATAGGTACAAGCACGTGCGTCACACAATTAGTAAATTTTTAATCCCGAATGTTTATGTTTTTTAAGGATATACTGACGGAAAATTACATGACTTTTTAAAGTCACGATCACTGTATCAACAGCCAGATTTTTTTTTTATTTAAACTGATCTAAAATTGCAGTTAAGTATTTCAAATACTTAATAGTTAAGTATTTCAAATACTTAACTTACTTAATTACTTTCTTCATAATCAGAATTTATCTTCGATTGCGGTATTTCATTATTCGCAAAGTGCGAAAAGTATTTTTTCGAACGGTCAAGAGATATCGTTTTGAAAAAAAAATGGAGTTTCAATCAATTCATTTCTGCTATAGTAATCACTTAATCGAATCTTTTTCTATGCATTCACATAGAAATATCACTGCTAAAAACGAAAGCACGATGTGATCTTTTGCTTTTGGTAGAAATTTCTGCTATACTTTTTTGTTCTGAGCTGCAAAAGGATTTTTTTGTCTACAGTTTTGTCTATCAGCTGATTATTGAAAAAAAGTTGTAAATAATCAGGTTCATTCTTATATACTATTTCAGGTTTTAGTCCTGATCTTCCTGTAAAATCGTGAATTATTACTTCTGAAATTATCGCATAGTTTTTTTTCCCATAAAAACTGTTTCATAATCTGCAGCTGAATTTGATAAACCAATTTGATCACTGAAACAACCAGGCGTTTTTGTGTCATTTCTTGACTCTGGTATTGAATATTCAGATTCTATTTCCATACGATTTCCTAGATGTGTGGAAGCAGAAAATCGTTCTTCTCCGTCATCACAAAAAATTTCTTCACGGCAATCAGAATCGCTGTCCGTAAATGTTTCATTGAGCTCATCCCACCACGCGATAACATCCGAAATTTCCTCTTACGTTAAGTGTCTTTTACGTTTAGCCATTTTTTAAAATTAAATACGAAAAATTATAAATCTATCAGCTGAAAGAGCTAGTATTTGCAAGGAAGAAAAACGAAGGAAGTTCTTAAAAAGCAAACAATTGAGAATCAAAGTAATAAATTATTCCTCCTCCTCCTCAACAAAATATTTCCTGGAACATTTCAAATTCGGAACAATCCTTGTGGGTTCAAAATACGGATAATTTCATTACCAGAAAAGAGGGCACTCTCCGGCAGAGCCCTAGCTATTGTTTTCAGTGCCAGGGTCAACTGAAAATCTCGAGTCTCTCTGTTAGCCAAGAATGGAAAACATTTCATTCTAAAAATTCGTAACATCAATTTATGGCGATTGGATGCTGCTATTCGGATCATGTGTCCGCCCTTGCCCTCTCTAGCTACGCCCTTGCTCTCTAGGGTGTCATAAAATAGTCTGCAAGCATCAAGTGCTAGAATTCCTTCCCCTGAGACCATCGAGAAACTGTCCTGAGCCTTAGTGCTGTACGCGTAGCTCTGGTCATATATGTCCCAGCTCCCCTGTAAAAGGTTAAGAATTCAAAATTCAATAACCAAAATTAAACTGCCAAAATTCTAATGAGATACCGCTGAAATTGCAACAATCTCATTATACTGCTTTTGGTTCACTTGAAACAATATAACGGGATTTTGAGTCTCTTGTGTGGTTGTAAAACTAACCTTTATCTTTCAAATTTCTTTTAAGTTAAACCTTAAGCTTTCTCTCAAGTTAGGATACGAATAATTAAAAAAACAGGTTAAGATTCAGAATTCGGAAATTCAGATCTTTTTGAAAATCTTACAGCCAAGTTTCCCTTCGAAATTCCTACATTAATGTTCGAATTCAAATAAGCAGGCTTGTTGCACGGAACGTTTCGTGCTCTTCCCATCATGTGTAATGCAGGTAAGAGCCAGTTTTCCTTAAAAAGTCCTTCACGAAGGCCTACACTCTCATGGGCAGATTGCCCTCGAGCTGCTTTGTCTTAATTAACCTACCCTAGGGAAATCTTTCACAAAGACATCAGTTTCCTTAAGCAGTTAGGCTTCATATGCTTTTTCAGATTCAAATAAATAATCAATAAAAAAATTCTGGAAAATCAGTTTCTTGCATTTTCTCTTTCAGTTGGTTTACTCCATCCAGAAAAGTGCGGATGAATAAAAAATAAAAAAAAAATAAAAAGGATGTATTTTTTATGTTAATACTTTATTCTTCTTGTAAACGAAAGGTTTTTTTTTATTTTATTGTTTTCACAAAAACCATTATGATTCCTTCTTTTAATTTCAGTTTACTTCTATTTAAACTGATGAACAATTTAGGGAGAGGGAATCACAAAACTCGCTCAATTTTCTGTCGAAAAAGAATGTTCTGTTTCATAGCACGTTATTTTCAAATTTGAATATCGTAAAAACAAGCTTTCCTGAACAAAGAGCAGGAGCACTTATTTAATAATACACAAATAAAAGCACTTATTTATATTCGTATGGCACTATATTAATTACGCAAAAAATTAGAAATTTTCATTTATTAGTCCAAAGGAGCTTTGTCTCTGAGGGACTATCGTTTTTGTTTTGCGATTTCGTGTCTATCCAAGGATTAATTATTACGGAGTGCCTAGGGTAAAGAACCCTCTACCTCCACATCATAGTTAATAAAAGGGACCAGAAATAGGAAAAAATACATGAAAGACGTTAAGGAAAAATAAAAAGGAAGTCAACATGACTTGAGAAAAATTACCGAGACTAAAAAGAGGAACTTATAAAAATATTGTAAGTTCAGAAACATTAAGCAGCAATTAACTAGATTCGATCTCCTGACCTTCCGGTCTCGAGGTCTAACGCGCTAACCACTGAGCTAGGGGGAATACAGAGCTTTTTGGTCTGTCTGCATTTAGACTTTTAATATTTTGGGGGGGGTTATTTTAGAATTTTTTTAACATGAATACAACACTAAAGATAAAGCAGATAGGAAAGATTTTACGATTAATAGGCTCCTTGGTCACATGGATTATAATATAGTTATATGCTAGTAGTGTAATGTCTACTTACCGGTGAATAGCAATTTGGCAGAATAAATCTGCGGTAAATGATGTGATATTTAAAAGAAACAGATTGATAATCATGTGTGAGGCATATCTGGAGCAGCTGAGTGAACGGCGTCGTCGCTGGAACTGTAAGCTGGACGAAGATCATATGTATTGTTATAGTTTCAGAGCGCGAAGCGCTCTTTTACTATGTTTTATATGCTGGCATATCAGGAACTAGAGTTCGTTGGTGAGATATTCGAGACTGGTGACTGTTTTTAATATGAGGTAGGCCGTTCTTCAATCGGCGAGGCGGTGGTGGCAGGGCCACATTAGTTTAGCAATGAAGTGTAAGCTACTGTAGTACTTTTGCTGAGTGGTTTCAGTAAAGTGGGTATCTGTATTAGTGCCTGCGTTAAGAGGCAAGTATATGTGCTGGATACCTGTGTTTTTCAACAGGGAATGGAGTGTATCGAAGGCTTGAGATTTCTGGGTTATGATGGAATTGAACATTGAAAGAAGTTGGTGGAAAGCGAGCGTATATACTCTGCAAAGGTATTGATGTTGATATCAGTGTGGATGGTGTTATTTGGAATGAACCATGGTGCATTTGCTATTTCGCGAAGCATTTTATTTTGGAGAATATGTAGTTTTTTAAAGTGCATTTTTGCCGCTTGTCCCCATATAGGACAAGCATAGAGAAGAGCTGGTCTGAGTATCATTTTATAGAGTATAATTTTGTTGGGAATTGAGAGAACATTATGTCGGCCCAAGAGTGGTCGCATGGTGGCCGCTGTGATTTTAAATTTTCCCCTGGTAGCACAAAAGTGTTGCATAAAGGTAAGTTTGCTGTCCAGAGTGACCCCAAGGTATTTTACCTCGGAGACCCATTCAAAATCATCATCAAAAATTTGTGGAGGTGCTGAGGTATAATTGGAGGTGCCTTTGCGAACCTTTGATTTATTTGTATTTATGTCGATTCTTCAAAGTGTGAACCAGTGTTCCAGTGTCAATAGATAATTTTGCAATTGTACTTGAATATGGTTAGTATGAATTGCCCTCGTGAGAATGGCCGTATCGTCGGCAAAACGTGCCAGTGTTATAGTGGGGTCTTTGGATATATCATATGTAAATATATTATAAAGTAGGGGGGAAAGAACTGCGCCCTGGGGCACTCCAGCTGTGATGGGTCGAGTGGAGGAGTGCGTATTGCGAATTTTGATGGTGAAGGTGCGATTACTAAGATATGAAGCTATTAGACGAATAAGATGATCAGGAAAGTCCAATTTGATAAGCTTATAAATTAGGCATTTGTGCCATACTCTGTCAAAAGCTTTTGACACGTCTAAAGAAATTGCTCCAGTGGGGATTTTGGCATTGTATCCGTCCGTGATATAGTTTATGTCTCTTAAGAGTTGGTTTGTTGTGCTGTGAGAGTGGCGAAATCCGAACTGTGCTGGAGGTGTGTAATGGCTGGCTGGAATGTTTTGATGAATATAATACCGAATAACTTTTTCAGTAATTTTGGATAAACTGCTTAGTAGACTTATTGGCCTATAATTCTGTGGAAATGTATTATTTTGCTTGGGCTTTGGAAAAACTATGATGGAAGCTTTTTTCCAAGCTGCTGGGAAGTACGAGCATTTAATTATGGCATTGATAATTTTAGTAAGATAGGTAATGGGAGATTTAAGGCTTTATTTAGTATGCTATCTTGGCCAGAAGCCTTCTTATTTTTAAATGCACTGATAAATTGAGCAACAAGTGTTGGTGTAGCAAGAAAGGTGAAATTAAGGGGAGCCGGGATGCTAAGATAGCTATCAACTACTGAGTTGACGTGTGCGATATGGTCATTATCATAAGGGGTTGGATTTGGGGTAAAAGAGTCTTGAATGACATCTACGATTGTGTTGGCCTTGTCAAGGTATGAGTAAGCCATTCCCGTCGGTCCATGCAAGGGGGGTATGTGCTTATTAGAGATTTTTAAGTTTGCGAGACATGTCATATAGTGAGTCACCTTCAGCTGCTAATATATTTAGAAAATTTGTCCACTTGCTATTTCTATACTCCTTAATTGCTCTTTTGATGCTCTTTTAAAGCGAGTTAAGTCTGCGTTTGATCTGAGGGTCTCTGGTATTTTGCCATAGTTTGCGCACTCTGTTTTTAATGATAATCTGCTCCATTATGTTATGTAGAAGGGGTTGAAAACGTCTATTGACATAGAAATTATTTGTAGCATCATTAATGGCTGCTTTAATCTGCTTAGTGAATTTGTCGACCTCCCTATCGATGTCCTCTTTATTATTAATGAGGGGGTTTCCTGGGACTGTACTGGAAATAATATTTGTACTTTGTACTTTGTTGTACTTTGTGTTATATGGTGATTTTATATAAATAGTGATTTTGGACCAGTTTGTTACACCAACTGTGCGTAGTAGCGATTAGCATTTGTAAAAATTTTTATTAGAACGGGATTATGAACTGATGAGAGTGCTGGGATAGAAGCAATTTCATATTGATATGCAAAATCCCTTGCTACAAAGAAGTCGATGATAGTTGACCTTTTAGTGAAATATGTGTGGGTCCATCTGGCGCTAATAATGTGTAGTGATTTTGATTGATAAGATCGAAAGAGTAGATTACCATTTCTGTTTGCTCGACCAGGATTCCAGCTAGGGTGCTTAGCATTATAATCACCTCCAACGATAGATTTGGGGTGTGAAGTGAGCAGATTATTGAGCTCTGTGATGTTAAGGTGATTTGTGGGTGATATGTAGATGTTGGTAATTGCAATTGAGGTGTTGTCTAATGTGATAATGACATTTAGATTTTCAAAGCTATTAGTGAGCACTGGTTTGCTAAAATGTGTAATACTGCTTTTAACATACGTGATGACCCCGCCGCCTCGTCCTGAGAGTCTATCACATCTGTAGGCAAAGTAGTTTGGATAGAGTACCGCCCTAGCCGGCTTGAGGTGAGTCTCTTGCACTAGTATTACATCAAGTTCAAGTTTTATTATTAAGATCTCTTAGCTCGTCTTTTTTAGGAAATAGTCCATTGGCATTCCAAGTGAGGAGACTGTAGAATCTGTTATTATTTGTGGCAGGAGAGTTAAATGTAACTGGTGACTTTTTCAATAATGTCCACAATTATTTCTATTTTGTCCAAAATTGAAGTTTTTTCTTTAATTATTTTTATTCCATTTTTTTATGTCGCTCCATATGACTTTTAGAGATTTGAGACTGAAGAGATCATCAGAGTTTTGCATAAGCTCTGAGGTTGCTGTCTGAGCAGCAGCAATTGATTCTGTGAGTGGCGGGAAATTTTCTGTATTGTTTTTCCAGGGATTATTCGTCGGCGGCTGACTTGAGATGAATCTGTCAGTTTTCGTTTTTATTTTAGGTATGGCCGGACAACCGGAAAAAGACGCAGGATGCGGCCCCCCGCAGTGACAGCACTCTTCTCGTTTCAACTGACATTCTCCGGACGTCGAGCGATGTGGGCCCCCACATCTCACACACACCTATTCTCTAGTGCATAATAATGAGTTGTGAAAAAAACCCCTGGCACCTGTAGCACTGAGGAGGTCCTGGTTTTCTTTTAAGTGCGTCTACAGTAACTCTGAGGTAGCCGATGTAGGTGAGACTATTAATATTTTTATTTTGTTCATTTTTCGGCAGATGCACTAGAAATAGCGGCATTAGCTTTTTCGCGTCTATTTCTGAGATTAGTAATGTAGGTCACTTCATACCCTTGGTTACGTAATTCTTGCACTATGTACTGATGATCCATAGTTACAGGCAATCCTCGTATAACAATTTTTAATACCTTTTCATCCTGCAGTTGATAGGTATGAGATTTTAAATTGTTGTCTTTAATAACTTTCCTTACAAATCGGTGAGCCTCAGCATCAGGAGGAGTCACATGTAATTTGGTGCCTTTTAATTGACCTGTAATTGTTTTCGCCATCTTAACACTAAGATCGGTCAGAAACTTATCAGTTTGGGGAACATAATGTATAATAATTGGCGGTACTCGGATTTTTCTACTGGTAGAGGGCTCAGGAGCCGCCGTATTATGTGAACCCTTATTTTCATTTTCCATTATCTCCTCATCATTGTCTATGCGAATTTCACTCATTTCTGTTTCAAGTCCACTAAACCTGTTTGCGGTTTTTATGGCGGGTTCGAGTTGTTCATTGTCAGAGTTCGAAGAAGCCGAAGAACGGCGTCTGTGTCTTTTACGTTGCTCCTTAAATGGTTCTCCATGTAAGGCGTTCATTAAACTATCTACTTTTTGTTCTAGTTCTTTGATTTTCGAGTCTCGGTATTCAATTTCAGTAATTGCTTGATTTTCTTTTAATACACGTGTTTTGTTTAAAATGCATATTAGAAAATGTTGCAGTCTATGTGATGCATAGTACGTAAGTGTTTCATTACTTAGTATGTCTTGGGCTAGTGCTGATAGTCTAGCGCATTCCTGTATAGAGGAGAGTATGTGCAGTTGTTTTTCAAGATACATAATAAACTGGTCAGTTTCCACCTCATTTAGAAATAGCTTTTTCCTTTCCTCCGAATAAGCAATGATTTTTGAGATAAGTGGAGTAGGTGGTGATTGCGACATTTCATCTCTGTTCTTTTCTGGACTGATGTCTGGCAGAATTGCAGCAGAATCCCTACGTTGATTTGTCATTGTGTATCATGTAATACTCAAAAGAGTATCGACCCCAGGAACAGGAGAAAAAAACAAAAAATCGAAGAGCCACTTTGCCCGCACCGCGCCGGGTGTGCAATAGGTGGAATCTCCGAAGGATACAACTAGTGCCTCTGTCAAGCGACGACACGCAAGCTTGGAGGGTACTCTAGTTCTAGAAGAACCAAAAAATCTATGTTATTACTTGTTAATCATAAGAATTCTTTGCACTAAAAATTTCAGTGGAATAAGCAATATATGGCTTTCCAGTTTCGTGGGTACCAAAGCTGCCGCGAGTTAGTCCTAGCAACTCCACGAGGCGAGCGAGGGAACAAAGCACCTTCACGCTCGGATGTGTCTATTCAGATAAGCGAAGAGATAAGCAACCCTTCAGCTCGAAGGTCAGGCGTTGAATGTTGAAGGCTGGGAAGGGGGACTGACTGACTGGGCAAATATAGCCGGATTGCAGCCCAAAGGGCCGCGTGTCCGGCTCAGTCAATTCTTAGCCATAAGGCACATAACGTAAACAAATCTTCACTTCGGCACGTGGCAGGAAGTTCAGGTGGAGTGGGGGGCCAGCATCGCGGCAGAGAGAGAAAAGCAAGCAGAAGCGAGCAGACAAGCGCAAGAAATGTCCTAGTCATAAGCACATATAACACAAAGTACAAAATATAGATTACATACAAAAAGTATACATCAAATACATTTATAAATGAGAAAATAGAAAGACGAAATACATTATAGTAAAATATTAAGATATATACAATAGAATTAACACAATCAGGTCGGAAAATTTGAGTCACGGGTGAGGCGAGCCGTTAACGGGCGCAACTCAGTATCCTCAGGCAAAGTCGCATATTTAAAAGTATCAAACGTTTCCATGTGTTGACAGTCAAGTGCCTTCTTGAAAAATTGACGATTTAGTCTATGTACGTGCTCCTCTACGGTTTCCAGTTTCAGATCGTGATGTAATGTTAAATTACTGACATAAAAATGCGCACTGGTGATGATACGCAAAACAGTATTCTTGATTATTTGTAGTCTGTGTAAATCATTTTTCTTTACTGCTGACCATGCAGGAGATGCATATGTAATAATCGGCCTCATAGTAGTGATATAAATTAATCTTTTCCTCTTTAAATCTAAATTAGAAACTTTTCCTATGAGACATTTCAGGCTATTTATGACTCCAAAAGCCTTTCTTCTAACATCTGAGATATGATCCTTCCAAGTAAGATTTTCGTTTATCACTACTCCAAGATATTTTGCCTTGTTTGTATGCGGCACTTCTACGCCGAACAAGAAACGTTTCTGAGACACTGCAGTTTGGCGATGCTTCCTCCCTACAATTAATAGCTGGGATTTTTGTGCGTTAATTAGTATTCGCCATTTGGTGCACCAAGCCTCCACCTCCGGCATAAAATCCTGTAGTTTTAAAACTGCATAATTTACATTTGCTGACTTTACGGCCAACGCCGTATCGTCAGCGTAGCAACCTAGAAAGTGATTATTATTAGCAGGCATACATGGGAAGTCGGCAACGTATAAAAAATATAAAATCGGACCTAAAATCGATCCCTGTGGGACTCCTGCATTTATAGTACATATACTTGATTGGTCTTCTACAACTGAAACAGCGAAGGTTCTATTGGTAATAAAAGATACTATGAGCTGTATCATTTCTCGGTCCACTCCTTGTTGAATGAGCTTGTATATAAGCCCCTCATGCCAGACGCGGTCCAAGGCTTTCGCCACGTTCAGCATGAGGATAGCAATATTTTGTTTCTTGCGTAATGCTTCGCCGCAAAATTCAATTAAACGTATGAGTTTCTTTACGGATTCCTCCTAAGATTCCTCCTAAACCCAAATTGCTCAGGGTGTACAATGCTAAGATAAGGTCTTAGTCTGTTCAGAATGACTCTTTCATAGATCTTCCCGAAACTAGAAAGCAGACTAATCAGTCGGCAACCTTCAGGTTTGCTCGTATCTTTACCTGGTTTCGTTAATAACATGATTTTGGCATGCTTCCATTTTCTGGAAAATAACAATGATATAGATAAGCGTTTAATATACTTGTAAATTTAGTGATACAATTTCTTGGAAGTCTTTTCATGGCTGTATTATTGATTGCATCATGTCCGGGCGCCTTTTTAACTTTTAACCTTTTAATAATTTCTTGCATTTCTGCTGGAGATATAAGCTGGGTCTTGTTACGCACGGTTGGAGCATTGAGCCAATCCCTTACTTCATAGCATACTTTGTATACAAAATCCAAATTGCGTGGCCTTCTGTTCGGAGTAAACTGCTCCTCTAAGTGATTTGCTAGCACTTGCGCCTTTTTCTTTATTTGTGATAGCAATAACGTTATATGCAATAATCGGCCTATTGTTAATACTTTTCTTTTGAGGTTTTTAGTAAATGCCCAAAGTGAGCCATCTGTTGGATTTAAATTGAGTATCTTCTCTTCCCAAATTTCGTTACGATAGGTGCCAATTTCCTTTTTAGTTTTTCTATTTATACGATTCAATTCACTTTTAATTTGCGATCTCCAAGTTAAATGAAAACGCTTTCTCAAGCGGTTTCTTTCCTTTATCAGTTCGCGAATATTTTGCGGTAGCCTTCCTGCATGTTCTTCTTTTTTAACATATCTTGAAGCGTTCTCTATAGCCTCAGAAACTGTATTTGTTAGCATATCTATTGCCTGGTCAATTTCCTTTCTATTTCCTAGGTTTTCAAATACTGGTGGGTTGTTTTCCAGCAAATCATGAAACAGTGACCAATCTGTGCGTTTCATCTTATTATTATCTTTGGTTTTAGCAGTCTCTAATGTGACGACTACGGGCAAATGATCCGACGTCGTTTCATGTAATACTTCCATGTCCATTGGAAATGACGTATTTGTAAGTAATAAATCCAAAGTATCCGCTCTACTTGGATCCTGTGACCTATACGTATATTCGGCAGGCGCCTCAAGTGCTACTGGGTTATTGCTCAGAAACTGATAGAGGGTCTCGCAGTTTTTATTAGTGTTTCGACAACCCCATTCTCTGTTTTTGGCATTGAAATCTCCTGCGGCAATGAATTGTTTATCTTCTGGGCATAATTCTAATCAGATGTCTTCTGTAAGTTCAGCGATGGGTGAGTTGTAAAAGACGGCAAAATAAACTTCTCCATAAAACGGTAGAATCACAAAAACAATAATTCCTTCTTGTGAGTTTCCACGAATTTCTTTAATAAGGCAAGATTGTAGAGAACGGCGCACATACATAGCGACTCCCCCACCTCTGTGACTCAAACGATCGCACCTGTAGGTGCAATAATTAGCAATATTAATGTTACGACAAGGCGTCGCAAACGTCTCTGATACTAAAATAATATCCACATCATAAGTAATAATAAAATGTTGTAGCTCAGCAAGCTTGTTTAGGACGCTACAAGCGTTCCAAAATGCTATTCTGATTGGGCCCCTGTTGTGATTAACTCTGGCCATTCTGGTCCCCGGATTTAGTGTTATCCTTCAAGATATTATGAACTTCTCTAATTTGTTGTGACAATAGAAACCCAGAACTTTTAATCACTGAAACAAGTTCAGCGAGGTCTTGAAAGACCTTTTTGGCCTCACGAATCGTTTCGGTGTAAAGACCTGTTGACAAAGCTTGAGCAAAAGTTTTGTTTTCAATGACTCTGCGTGCGTAAGTTTTAGGTTTATCTTTTGTCTTTTGGGGAAACTTCTCGCAACCCCTAAAATTTGATGTGTGATCTAAATGGCAGTTCGCACATTTAGGTGGAGTTTCCTTGTCTTTGTGTGAGCATTCATATGAAAAATGCGCACCAGCACATCTCAGGCATTTTGGTGAATATCGACAGCTTATCTGGGTATGATGAAACCCCTGGCACTGCAGGGGTCCCGCCCTACCCCGATAGTCCTCGATTTCAACACCCAATCCTCCCAAATTTGTAATGTTATGAACCTCCTTAGATTTTTCTATCCTCGGCAGTGTGACTAAAAATAACGGTAGATTTATGATATTCCCATTACGTCTTCTGGTAAGCTGCTTTACTGATAAAACTGTTAAATTTTTGTTTTCTAGATAATACTTTATATCATTAATGTCTGTATCCTCAAATAATCCCCGAATTACTATCTTCAAATCTTTATCTTCAGATAATAAGTAGGAATGATGTTCAATGCCTTCAGCTCTAAGAATTCTTACAACCTCCCTGTAAGTTTCTGCCTCTTTAGTAATGATTTTTGCACCCCCTGGAATTTTCTGTCCATTCGCTGCTAAATTCTTTTCTTCAAAAGAAAACATTAACTTTTTCCATACCGCGTGAGTAACTTTAAGTGTTATTGGCGGAAATTTATTTTTCCTTTCAACCTTAGTGTCCGTGATGGGACTAGTGTCAGCTGTATCCATTTGATTTTTATTGCTAATATTAGCATTATCCTGGGTGGTAATTTTGGAATTATCCTAATTTTCTTTATCGTTCACATTTGCGTTTGAAATTGAACGTAATCTCTCACCTGATTGTGTATGTAATTATATGCGTAACGTTTTAGCTGGTATCTTATTTCTTGCTCTTACGGTTTGATCTCCTCTTCTTTTGCCATGAAAATCTTCGTCAGAGCTTATATCTTTATCTAGTGTAATTTCTTCTTCCGAGCTAGATAAATTTTCATTAATTGTGATTGGGCTACGCGATCTTTCATTATCGCTATGCGTAGCAGTCGCAGGCACGTTTTTGCACTTTTCCTTAACAGTAGTAATGTTAGTTACATCTAACGTAACTTCATCCGCATTTTGCATATAGCTATCACAACATTTCAGCATTTGCCGAAAACATTTTAATTTCCGTTCCTTACCTGCGGTAAGCGAACCAGCAGTGTCTCGCTCATCCGCAATTTCAGCAATCAATTGCTGAAAAACTACCCGAACTTTGTCCATGCTCGCAAGAAACACGGAAAATCCAGCGCCCAAAATCGCAAAAGCAGGCCTGCGCCCTGGAACGAGGCCCACACGAAGGTGTCCCCGCAGGCAGATGGGCAGGCGGAACTCTCAAAGGCACCTGACAACCACCTGACAGTGGAAGCTTGGGTGGAACTATTGAGAGTGAAAATCCAGCGAAAAATAAATTGAAAATTAATTTGCAGCTTAAGCTCGTAAAATTAAATCCAAACCAGCAATTAGGCAGCACGGCAAGATAGTGCTCTATTAACAATCAGAAAAATTTAATCTAATTCCTATCCTTATATTAATTAAGAAAATATAATAAAATATAGCAGACTGTAACCAAACAGTCTTAAAAATGCACACCTATTAGCATTAAAAAATGCTCTTTCGTAAGTATTCAGCTTGTTCAATTCAAAGACGGGCGTACCTCGTGGCGACACTAATCCTAAGGTTAGGCCTAAGCACTTCATAAAGGATTTTTCGGAACTCGCTCTCTCACGAACGCAACCTTCACTGGTGAAGGCTCCCCCTCCATCATCCTGGGGAGTGGGGTGGATCGTCGTCTTTTAGCAGGAGGAAAGATCCCGTACTCCCGTCCAATTACAAACCGTGGTCGTTTTGAGGAGCTTTGGATCGAAGAATCGCAGGCAGGCAGCATTTGTAAAGCACGATTATCAATCTGTTCAATTTTAGCAAACAAATTTTGACTAAGTCTTTTAATTAAGACATCAATAGATTTAATGTTAAGGTCCGAATGAATCACGTCATTACGAATATACCAGGATGCATGAAAGGCTAAACGAAGGATCTTATTCTGAAAGGTTTGAAGTTTTAATATATGTGTTTTAGATTCAGCGGCCCAGATGGTGCAGGCATACATAAAAATTGGTCGAATAATCGAAGTATAGAGAAGAGCTTTGTTTTTAATAGGCAGATGGTTCTTTCGAGATAATAAGGGGTATAGTTGGGTTCTGACTATCTTCGCTTTTTTGAGAACATTCTCAATATGAAGATGCCAGATTAATTTTGAATCCAAGATAACACCAAGGTATTTATACGAATTACACCAGGAAATGTAATCGTCAAAAAGCTTTAAGTTAATGGTAAGGTATGGAAAATGGGACTTGTGGAAAATTATAGCAGCACATTTAGCAACATTAGTTTTGATTTTCCAGGTAATGAGCCAGAGCTCAAGACTAGAGAGATAACTCTGAATTTTTGGAACCTGAAAATCCAGACGTTTGTGTTGATCTAGGATGGCCGTGTCATCTGCATAAAGAGCGAGAGTGACACTTGGTAATTTTGGGATGTCATTAATAAAGATATTGAAAATTTGAAGGCCAATAAGGGAGCCCTGTGCTACGCCACTAAGGATTGGACGGGGTTTAGAAATGATAGTATTAACTCGTACAGAAAAAGAACGATTAGTGAGATACGAGTTAATAATATGAATTAATTGAGCAGGAAAACCAAGTCGTATGAGCTTGATCATAATACTTGTATGCCAAGTCCTATCAAATGCTTTGGTTATATCAAGGAATAAAGCGCCAGTAAGCATTTTATTCCGGAAGCCTTCATGAATGTACTCGACTGTCCGGAGGAGCTGGTGCGTTGTACAGTACTTTTTACGGAAACCAAAATGTTCATCAATAAGGATATTTTGATTCCGGAGAAAAACATTCAGGCGTTCAAGCAATATAAACTCGTATATTTTTGATAACGAGGATAGGAGGCTGATAGGTCTGTAATTTTGAGGGCTAGAATGGCATAAGCCAGGTTTTGGAATAGGCACTACAAGTGCATGTTTCCAGCTATCCGGAAAATAGCAATGTTATAACATAAAGTTAATAATCATTGCTCTTGAGAAAACAAATTTGGTAGGGAGATATTTAATCATACGATTAGAAAGAAAGTCCAATCTGGGTGCTTTACTGGGTTTGAGCTTAGCAATATAATTACTAACCTCGGAAAGTGTGGCATGAGGAAGTTCTCTCCGAAAATGAGAGTTTAAGAATGTTTCAATTGGAAGGTATTCGCAAAAATACCTTCATTATGGGGTGTAAATTGTGTTTGGAGGCTGTCAGCTAAAAGCTCAGCTTTCTCCGTACCTGTATGAGCCACCACTGCATCCACAGCTAGGGACGGAATGAACGTTTTCTGTTTGCGTAGTCTGGCAGATGCACGCCAAAGACTGTTATCATTGGTCGTTAAGGATTGAAGATAATTCTTGTATTGTGATTGGAAGAACTGGTCACATAATGTCTTGATCTCATTCTGGAGAGTACGAAAGTTTAATTTTAAATTCAGAATTTCTGGTATTTTGCCAAATTCTTCGTACTTTATTCTTTTCACGAATTTTGTTTTTAATCTCAGTAGGTAATTTACTAAAATTTGGGCGACTGGTGGGTTTGGATACTTCTTTAAAAGTATCTGTTAATGTAGTCATTAGGTGATCAACTGCAGCTTCAATATCAGCGCTGGATTTAATTTGAAGGGGGGATTGCTTTATTATTAAGGTTAAATCGAAAGTTGTCCCAATTTGTAGAGACGAGTGCCGGAAAATTTGGATTATAATTAGTACAATTAAGGTCGAGAAGAACAGGATTGTGATCTGAAGAAAGACAGCTTTTGACAGTCACGTGATAATCAAATGGAATATTTGGAAAAAGTGCCAGATCAATAAATGAGGGGGCACCCTGTACTCCGTAACGCGTGGGGTTATCTGGCGAAATAATTTGAATTTGGGCGCTCTGAGCCCATTTTAGAAGGTCACTATCAGTAGGGTTTGAATTTTTACAACGCCAATGCTGATGGTGACAATTTAAATCACCAGCAATGATGATATTGTTAGAAATAGTCAGCAATTTGTTAAAATCTGCCTCCGGAAATTTTACACCTTTTCCTGAGAGTAAAGGTAGATATGCAGAGATCACAATTAAGGAAGGAGAATTTGGAATAAAAATTTCATAATCGTCGCCTCGAGTTTGCTCATACTCGGAGTCTCAATCCTTCTGTGAGGGATACGATTTTTAATAAAGACACATGTGCCACCATAACAAAATACCACGTGAACCGACAGCTTGTCTATCATTGTGATAAAAATTATAGTTTGCAAGCTTGGGGACTTTCCCTGGTTGGAGTCTGGTCTCTTGGACAAGAATAATGTCAGAGCTTTTCTCAGACACATGACCTCTGAATTCGTGAAGCTTAGGCATGATGCAGTTAGCGTTCCAGAAACAGATTTTTAAGTAATTCAAACCTTTTAAAGAATTGAATTTTAATGTTGAATGGGTGCATCAGAAAACTGGAGAGATATATATCTCCCAAAAATATAGTACGCGCCAGATGGAGCCATTCTGAGCTGAGGCAATGCAGCTTGGAAAGCTAAAAGCAATTTTTGCTGGTCAATATCAGGTTGCGACGAAATTTGAATAACGGTCGAAAAGATGTGGGTAAAATTAGTGTCGAATTAGCTTTTTGCACAACCGACGAATTTTGAATAGGTAGGGGTATAGCCTGCTGATACCCTGGTGATTTTTTAAGGTGTTTGTTTGTGATTTAGGAAGTGAAGTAGTATTACTATTTTTGTTGTGGAGAGTAGGGTCGGCGGTAGATCGCAGTTTAGCGCCAGATTGAGCTGGTTGTTTTGAGGCAGTCTTCATGTTGTTGCCAGGAAACCTGGGGCAGGATCTCCAGTTGGCCCCATAAGGGTCCCCGAAGTTGGTGCAGGTCATCGGCTGGTCATAAGGCTTAGGACTTTCGCGTCATATCACTCTGAATGTCCGTTTCATTTTTCAAATTGTTGCCACCAAATATTATCGAACTGTATTATATTTAGAGAAATTAAATAATGAAGAATCTGCATAAATGTATGTATGTTTCTCGCATTATGATAAAAAGATGGTACCTAGAGGCATCCAATTCTGAGTATTGAACGTTTCCATCCGAATATGGGCATCTGAATGCTCAAATTGGAAATTTGGAGGTTTTCTTATTATCGATTTCATATTTTGTAAAACTTTAACGAATTTTTAATGAACAAGTTCAAGGATTTCAAAATAATGGCAATGTTCTACAGTCGGTCACAAAAGTATTTGAACACCGGTACCCTGTCAGAAAATTACACTTCGCCCAATCTCGAAAACCCCATCATTCTTTTAGAACTAAGGGTGGGGTTCATCTTGACAGGTTATCCAAGATTGGTAATTTTTTATTATTACAAAACCATTCTTCAGACGATTCAGATAACATCTCTAAACAATCTTTCCCTCCATCCGTTTCTTTTTCTTTTGCGGGGTAAATGGATTTCATCCACTTAAAATGTCGTCCCTTTCTCCCAAAGGTCTATAAGAAATAGGTGTCCCGAAACACATACCGTTTAATTTTTTTTCCCGCTAATTATCACCCTAATAGAGAGGCTGATAAACTCCAAATGTGAAGGGGAAAAAATCCATCTGAAACGGTCCCAAGAGGTCCTAATCAGATTCACTTTTGGTGTTTGATGAGTTGGTTTGAATCCGTTATTATACAAAATAATTTTTAAGATCCAAAAAATTTCCAAGATACAAAATATTTTTAAGAGCCAAAATAATCAGGCATCTTCAAGACCAACTGGTTATACACATCCATTCGGTTGGAAAACTTTTTATCAGATCTGAAACACATATTAAAAAAAACTTTTTGTTAACTTTTATAATGTTTTTAGACATTATAAAATTAACTGTTTTTCAATATTAACCTATGGAACAAGCTTGTAAACATGTTTGTAAACAACCTTAAAAAAACTTTTTGTCTAAAAAATGATGTCTTATTTTTTCACTTTCCCCATAGGCTAACATTGTGAAAATGAGACATCATTGTTCAGACAAAAAGTTTTTTTTTAGATCTGATAATAGTTTTTCCTGTCGAAAGGCTCTATATAAACAGTTGGCGTTTCTGTTCAGATCAGCGTGTGCTCTTGAACATTCTCAATTTCTTCATAGCAAGTAAGATATTTTTTGAAATTCTCTTTAACATGGATAGCTTTTATGTTTCTTTTGGAACTTCATTTTTTTGGAGATCAAGAATTAATGTCTGATACTTTTGAAACCTTTCCTTTCAATCTGCATTTCCTTTTGAAGAATCTGGATAATTCTTTGGGTCTAAAAGCCCTTTCTTAAATGGATGAAATGACGTCCGAACAAAATGGTTGAAACAGTTTCACGAAACTGTTTTTTGTAAATCTTCAATAATTAAAAAGGGTAAGAGACCCTTCTTTCATTACATAAGATTTACATTCAAGATTAATACAGTATTAAAACACGAGGACCTAAAAACTTATCCAGAAGAGTTTTATCGAAAATCTGAACGGTTTATACAGATAGAGAAAAATAGATTCTTGGATTCACCCAAAGCTATTTTTTGAGGTTGGTACACAACATAGTTCCCAAGAGAAAATATTTTTATGATCTTCAAAACTGAAGTATTTCATTTCCACTGGGAGAATTTTTAGCAGACACATATTACTTGTAGTTTGGTCATATCCATTTTTTAGGTTTAATGAGAACAGGTTGGTTCGAGACAAAATATTTTTCATCGATCAGGAGACTATTTATCATTTCGACTCAGAGAAAAAAATATATTCTTGGAAAGGCTAAGATTACAAAGGCATTCCATTTTTCTGAACCTAAAAGTTGGTCCCAAAAGAATTATGTTGACTCCAAAACAGTTTTATCGAAAACATCTTTCTCTGAACGGTTCAGAGAAAAGCAGATTCTTGGAAATTCTCTCTTTTTCACCCAAAGAAAGTAGATTCTGGGATACAAAGGATTTTAAGATTTCGGTCCATTTTGGGGGGTTTGAGGAGAACAGGTTGGTTCGACTATACAAAATGTTTCCAAAATAGTTTCAAAGAGACGATACAAAATATTTTTATGATTTCCAAGACTGAACGCCAACTGTTTATATAGATCCTTTCGACTGAAAAAAATTTTATTAGATCTGAAACATATATTTAAAAAAAAGACACACTTTTTGTTTTGTTAATTTTATAATGCTTGCAAGAGAGAGCGGACATTATAAAATTAACAAAGAGTTATATACACTCACGTTTGTGAAAATTGTAACACCAAGAAGGAATCGTCATAATTGAATGCAATTTAATACACAGTTGAGTGGTAGTGGTACAAATAAATGATTAAATGTTCAAAGCAAACAAACAAGAACAAGAGATCAGAATCAGTATTTTGTGTGGCCACCACGCGCCGCAATAAGTGTTGCTACACGACGTGGCATGGAGTCAAACAAAGTTTGAATGTCTGACTGAGGAAGAGCATTCCATATCGTTTGTACGCGTACCCAAAGTTCGTCTGCAGACGCAACAGGACGAGGATCACGAGCAAGACGCCGACCAATGACATCCCACACATGTTCAATTGGCGACATATCCGGGGAACACGCAGGCCAAGGAAGAAGCTGTACCTGCTGCGCTGCAAAGAAGGATTTAACAATCCGAGCAGTATGAGGGCGGGCATTGTCCTGTTGAAATACAGCGCCTGGCAAGCTTTGAAGGAAGGGAACAGCTTCGGGCTGTAGAACTTCACGGATATACCGGTTGCTGTTCAGATTGCCCACAATTCGTAGCAATTGAGATCGTCTATGATATGCTATGGCGCCCCAGACCATAACTCCGGGTGTTCGTCCACTGTGGCGTTCGATAATGCACTCCGGAAGGTGGCGTTCACCGGCATAGCGTCTGACACGAATGCGGCCATCATGGTACCACAAATTAAAGCGGGATTCGTCAGAAAACACGACATGCTGCCAATCAGCACGCCAGTCTCTATGCTGATTGGCCCATTGTAGCCGCAGGCGGCGATGGTCGTGCGTTAGGGGGATCCTGTATAAAGGAGTCCGTGCGCGCAGTCCACACTGCAGCAGACGTCTACGAATTGATGAAGCACACAATGAAACACCTGTAGCTATTGACCACAGTGCTGCCAATTGTCTAGAGGAAGCTGTACGGTCCGTCCGCGCCATGCGGACCAGGTGTCTATCATCGCGAGCTGACGTCACATTTCGGGGTCCACTCCCGGATTTCCGAGTTGTCCGACACTCGTCCGTCCACTGCTTCCAAACGCGCATCACTGTGCTGCTGTTACGCTGCACACGAGAGGCTACTGCACGATACGACAATCCAGCTTCACGAAGGCCGATGATTCTCCCTCGTTCAAACTCTGTAAGTTGTTCAAATCTCGCTCTCTTTCGTCGACGAGGCATAAGTACAGATTGAGTTAACGTTTACCACTAGCAGATAACCACCGATAACCATACACGCCTCGCTACAGCCGTCTATTTATTCGGATCCATCAGCCGTTCAGAGGGCGCTGCTCAGCATACGCATGCGCTACGGATTTGCAATTCTAATCATTTGCATATCATGCGCTACTTTGCATTTCCTGAAAATTTCAGCTCACTCGCGTAAGTCCTTCATAGTGTTGCAATTTTCACAAACGTGAGTGTATATTATGTATGATATATATAATATAGCTTTTATAATGTCCAAAGGGATTTCTTTCCGAAGGACTATTGTTTTCGTTTTGGCATTTTGCGTCGAAAACTGTAAATGGCTGTATCACTTTTCAAAATAAATAAATGAGTCTTTTAAGATTCGGTCACACCCCATGCATTTTTTAGGTTTGACGAGAACAGGTTGGTTCGACAGGTTACGAGACAAGATATTTTCCAACCATTATATTCAGGTGACTATTTATATAGATTTATTTCGACTCAAAGGAAAAAATGTATTCTTGAAAAGGCTGCTTTCTCGGATCCCAAAGATCCCATTCATTTTTTGGGGATTGACGAGAACAGGTTGGTCCATATTTGAATCTGTTAATATTTTTTAAGAGCCAAAATATTTTCCAACCATTATATTAAGGAGACTATTTATATAGATTCATTTCGACTCAGAGAAAAAAATACATTCTTGGAAAGGTCCCAAAGATTCGGGGAAGTTTTAAGATTTCGGGGTAGACTTTTTTTAGGTTTGACGAGAACAGGTTGGTTCAACAACTTACGATCCAAAATATTTTCCATCCTTTATATTCAGGTTACTGAGATGTTCAAAAGCAGATCTGAATGGTTTTTATAGATAGAGAAAAAATATATTCTTGGACATTCGAAGATGTTTTTCTGGGATCTCAAAGGAGGTTATGAAAAGGAAACTCTCTCTTACCGCAAGCTTTCCAAGGGACTCGAAAAGAAAATATACAACTCTCTCTTACAGCAAGGTTTCAAGAGAGCTGAAAATGAAATATACATATCACAAAAGTCATTAGATCCATTTTTTGGGGGTTTGACGAGTTGGTTTGAATCCGTTACTATACAAAATGTTTTTAAGAGACCAAATATTTTTCAACCAGGTGAAGTTGCAGGTGAAGACTGAACACCAACTGTTTACATAGATGTATTCGACTGGAAAAATTGTTATCAGATCTGAAAACGTATAAAAAAAGACACGCATTTTGTTAATTTTACATTGTCTTTAGACATTATAAAATTAACAAAAAGTTGTATATATAAATTATATATAATGTATAAAATATATGTACTATACTCTATATATTGTATATAATGTCCAAAGGGATTTAATCTCATAGGAATATTGTTTCCGTTTTGGCATTTTGCGTCGAATACTGCAAAAAAATGGCGTATAACTTTTCAAAAAGATGGGTCTATTAAGATTCGGTCACACGCCATCCATTTTTTAGGTTTGACGAGAACAGGTTGGTTCGACAAGATATTTTCCAGCCATCAGGTGACTATTTATCATTTCGACTCAAAGGAAAATTCTTGAAAAGGCCGTAATCATTTTTTCGGGGTTGACGAGAACTCCATATTTGAATCCGGTATTATACAAAATATTTTCCCTCCATCAGGAGACTGTTTATATGGATTCTCGTCCCTAGAGATTCGGGGAAGACATTTGACCAGAACAGGTTGGTTTTTCCATCCACATCTTACGGAGATGTTCAAATCTGAAAGGACGGAGAAAAATATTTTCTTGGAAAGTCGTTTTTCTGAAAAGGTCATGAAAAGGAAACTCTCTCTTACCGCAAGGTTTCCAAGAGAGTTGAAAAGGAAACTCCTCCCAAGAGAGTTGAGAAAAACTATAGTCGGTCCAGTTTTTGGGTTTAGCTAGTTGGTTCGTTACTATACAAAATATTTTTCCATCCATTATATTCAACTGCATCTTCAGATGTGTCCAATCTCTTTTCGTGGTTTTTATCAGAGTCACAAAAATATTTGAACACCATTTTTCAGGTTTGACGAGAACAGGTTGGTTCAACAAGACAAAATATTTTTTAAAAGCCAAAATATTTCCAACCGTTATATTCAGGTGACTATTTATATAGATTCATTTTCACTCAAAGAAAAAAATATGTTGTTCGACCAGAAACTTTTTTATGGGATTCAGGAGATCTCTTTTAAGCCCATTTATTTTTCTGGGGTTTCAAGAGAACCGAAAAGGAATGGTCCATATTTGAATCCGTTACTACACAAAATATTTTTAAGATATCTTTAAGAGCCGATAAAATATTGACCTGAACGGTTTATACACTCAGAGAAATTCTTGGATCCAAAGAATGTAGATTCGGGGACTTTTTGGGGTTGACGAGGACCGGTTGGTATACAAAATATTTCCAAACTAGTTTCCAAGATAAAATATTTTTAGGAGCTAAAATATTTTTATGATTTCCAAGAGAGAGATCTTGATGACTGAACTGTTTATATAGACTGGAAAAATTTTCATCAGATCTGAAACACATATTTAAAAAAAAGGACACACTTTTTGTTAATTTTCTAATGTCTTCAGTCATTATAAAATTAACAAAACCTTTAATATATAATATATATATTATATGTTATATAATATATATAATATATAAAAAATAAAAACATTTTGTTAATTTTAGTCCGAAGGGATTTAATCCCTAAGGACTATTGTTTTCATTTGGGCATTTTGCGTTGAATCACAAAAATACCGCAAAAAAATGCTCGTTTCACTTTTCAAAATAAAGAGATGCCTCGACGTAAGCTAACCAAGGTTTCCATGAGAATTGAGATATATACATGAAAAGCAAATACACAATTTTTAACTCTCTCTTACGTTATCACCGCAAGGTTTCGAAGAGAGTTGAGATATGAAAAGCAAGTTTTCAACTCTCACTTACGCTATCACCGCAAGGTTTCCAAGAGAGTTGAGACACGAAAAGCAAATATACAAATCTCTCTCTTACGTTATCATCGTAAGGTTTCCAAGAGAGTTAAGAAAAAACACACCGCAAGGTTTCCAAGCGAGTTGAGAAAAAAACATATTCTGGTGAAGATCTTCGAGAGCACACGCTGATCTGAACGCCAACTGTTTATATAGATAGGGAATTCCTTTCGAAACCATGTTTGTAAATGACCTTAAAAAAACGTTTTCTTAACTTTTATGATGTCTTTTGACCTTGAAAAAAAGAAAAAACTTTTTGTCTAAAAATGATGTCTATCATTTAAGACATTATTTTTAGACATTTTTTTTTAAATATGTAATTTCAGATCAGATAATAGTCGAATGGATCTATATAAACAGTTGGTCAGCTTTTAAAGATTCTCGATTTCTTCATAGCAGGTTTTTTGGAATGTTTCTTTTGGAAATTTTTGGAGATTATGATACTTTTGGAACCTTTCCTTTCAATCTATATTTCCTTTTGAAGATTCTGGACAACTCTTTTGTTGTTAACATAATTCTTTTGGGGACCAACTGTTTTCTGCTTCTTTTGGAACTGTTTGGAGATTTACGTTCGAATGTGTATGATACTTTTAGCACCTCAATCTATATAAATAGTTCTTGTGAAGATTCTAGATAATTCTTTTGGACTCCCATCGGGTTTTAACAAGTGTTTGAAAGTTTCCGAACAAAGCGGCATGGCAACGATTTGCACGCTCCGTTTAATGGATTTCCTGAGCCGTTTTAGGATCCTATTTGGCTTAACACAGAAAGCGTTTCGTCAGGAAGACCCTTGAGCCAAAATAGGAGTGCCCTTCCTTGTCGAATCTTTATGGAACTCCCTTTACATAAGATTTAAAAATAATGATGATTCATTCTGAAGAAGGTGCCAAAACATCTTTCCCTGAACAGTTTATACTCAGAGATTCTTGGAACACCCAAAGAAGGCATCCTTTTAAGAATTCGGTTCATTTTTTCAGGTTTGACGAGAACCGGTTGATCTTTTGGAATTTTTTGGAGATACTTTTGGTACCTCAATCTATATAAATAGTTCTTTTTCAATAATTCTTTTGGACTCCCATCGGGCCTGCAATTTGAACAACAAGTGTTTGATAGTTTCCGAACAAAGCGGCGTGGCAACGTTTTCCACTCTCCGTTTGATGGATTTCCTGCTGTTCGAAAGGAATTCCCTATCTATATAAACACTTGGCGTTTCCGTTCAGATCAGCTCTTGAAAATCTCCTTCACCTGAATATGATGGGTGGTCTCTTGGAAATCTTAAAAATATTTTTATAGTAACAGATTCAAATATGGAACCAACTCGTCAAACCCAAAAATATGGATGGGACCGACCCTTAACCCCAGCATCTCCTGGATCCCGGAAACGTTTTTACAGAATATATCTGAGTTGAAATGAATTTATCAGCTTTTGAAGATTCTGGATAATTCTTTTCCCCATCTAAAAGAACTTTCCAAGTAAATATTTTTCATCGGATTTTAAACTCTCATGTAAAGTAACTTGAAAGAACAAAAATTTCTTTTCAAAGGATTTTTTTATGGATTTTCCGTTCAGATCAGCGTGTGCTCTTGAAGATCTCCTTCACCTGAATATAATGTTTGGAAAATATTTTGGCTCTTAAAAATATTTTCAATCTTAAAAAATATATTGTATAGTAACGGATTCAAATATGGACCAACCTGTTCTCGTCAAACCGAAAAAAATGGATGGGACCGACCCTTAATCCCCAAATCTTTGGGAATCCTGGATACCCGAAACGTTTTTCCAAGAATATATTTTTCTCGAAATGAATCTGCATAAATCAGCTTTTGAAGATTCTGAGTAACTCTTTTGGAGCCAACATAATTCTTTTGGGGACCAACTTTTAGGTCCCCATCTAAAACCAACTAAATATTTTTCATCGGATTTTAAACTTTTATGTAAAGTAACTTGAAAGAACAAAAATTTCTTTTCAAAGAATTTTTTATGGATTTACAAAAAACAGTTCCGTAGAACTATTTTAACCGCTTTGCTATCTGTTTCAAACACTAAAATCACTTCATGTCACCCGATCCATTTTTTCTCGTTTTGATGGCCAATTCTCTATATCAAACGTTTTCATCCACTGAAATGTTTGTTGCCGCTTTAAATACATTTCTTAAAGTGAATTTCTCGGTAGCCTCTAAATCAATTCACGATACTACAGGATCTAAAAGCAATCAGGAAAGCCAGTTGAGGGGATCCTTTATCGGTATATAATCTTCTTTGGAAGGTCGGCTTTAAAGACAGATAATTTCTTAAATTTAAACGATCCTCATCTGAATTTTTCATGGGATTCTTCGAAGGAATTTGAAAAGTGATTCAACTTTTTTTGCGGTATTTTTGTGAATTGACGCAAAACGCCCAAACGAAAACAAAAATCCTTCGGAATTAAATCCCTTTGGACATTATAAAAAATATATACAATATATTATATATATTATCTATATTATATATATAATATATATTATACATAATATCTAAAACTTTTTGCTAATTTTATAATGTCTAAAGATATTATAAAATTAACAAAAAGTGTGGCTTTTTTTTAATATGTGTCTCAGATCTGATAAAGATTTTTCTAATTTATATAAACAGTTGGTCTTGAAGATCATAAAAATATTTTCTCTTGGAAACTCTTTCGGAAAAACTTTTTGTATATTTTCTCGTCAAAAAAATGGATAGGAGGACATCGTCTTTGGGTCAGTCTAAGAATCTATTTTTCTCTATCTGTATAAACCGTTCAGATAGGTGTCCTTCAAAGCGCTTCTTCAGAGTACCTCCGTCAATATTTTGATGTAAAGTGACTTGAAAGAAGGGGTGACCATTCGACAAGGAGGCTTTCTGTGATAATCCTATTTTGGCCCCGATATGTATCCTAAAACGGAATTGTTTAACAGCAGGGAATTCATCAAACGGAGCTTGGATAACGTTGCCATGCCGCTGTGTTCGGAAACTATCAAACGCTTGTTGTTAAAATTGCAGGCCCGATGGGAGTCCAAAAGAATTAAATGAAAGGAACTACTTATATAGATTGAGGTGCCAAAAGTATCTCCAAAAATTTCCAAAAGATCAACCGTTTCTCGTCAAACCTAAAAAAATGGACCGAAATCTTAAAAGGATACATTCTTTGGGTGTTCAAGAATCTCTGAGTATAAACCGTTCAGGGAAAGATGTTTTGGCACCTTCTTCAGGATGAATCGTCATTATTTTTAAATCTTATGTAAAGGGAGTTCCATAAAGATTCGACAAGGAAGGGCACTCCTATTTTGGCTCAAGGGTCTTCCTGACGAAACGCTTTCTGTGTTAAGCCAAATAGGATCCTAAAACGGCTCAGGAAATCCATTAAACGGAGCGTGGAAATCGTTGCCATGCCGCTTTGTTCGGAAACTTTCAAACACTTGTTGTTAAAACCCGATGGGAGTCCAAAAGAATTATCCAGAATCTTTAAAAGGAACTAATTATATAGATTGAAGTGCCAAAAGTATCATACAATTTCGAACATAAATCTCCAAAAAGTTCCAAAAGAAACAGAAAACAGTTGGTCCTCAAAAGAATGATATTAACAACAAAAGAGTTATCCAGAGTCTTCAAAACGAAATAAAGATTGAAAGCAAAGGTTCCAAAAGTTTGAAGAGTTTCCAAAAGTATCATAATCTCCAAAAAATACCAAAAAAAATATTCCAAAAAACCTGCTATGAAGAAATCGAGAAACATTAAGAACTGACTAACTGTTTATATAGCTCCATTCGACTGTTATCTGATCTGAAATTACATATTTAAAAAAAATTGTCTAAAAATGATGTCTTATATAATAGATAACATTTTTTAGACAAAAAGGGTTTTTCTTTTTTTCAAGGTCAAAAGACATCGTTAAAGTTAACAAAATTTTTTTTCAAGGTCATTTACAAACATGGTTTCGAAAGGAATTCCCTATCTATATAAACAGTTGGCGTTCAGATCAGCGTGTGTTCTCAAAGATCTTCACCTGAATGTGTTTTTTTCTCAAGTCTCTTGGAAACCTTGCGGTGATAACGCAAGAGAGCATTGAAAAATTTTATATTTGCTTCTCATATACGTATCTCAACTCTCATCAAAACCTTGGTTAACTTACGTCGAGGCATCTCTTTATTATGAAAAGTGAAACGGGCATTTTTTTGCGGTATTTTTGATTCAACGCAAAATGCCCTAACGAAAACAATAGTCCTTAATGATTAAATCCTTCGGACTAAAATTAACAAAAATTGTTTATTTTTATATATTATATATATTATATAACATATAATATATTAAAGGTTTTGTTAATTTTATAATGACTGAAGACATTATAAAATTAACAAAAAGTGTGTCCTTTTTTTTAAATATGTGTGTCAGATCTGATAAAAATTTTTCCAGTCTATATAAACAGTTCAGTCTTGAAGATCTCTTTCTTGGACATCATAAAAATATTTTGGCTCCTAAAAATATTTTATCTTCGAAACTATTTTGAAATATTTTGTATACCAACCGGTCCTCGTCAACCCCGAAAAGTCCCCGAGTCTACATTCTTTGGATCCAAGAATTTCTCTGAGTGTATTAACCGTTCAGGTCAATATTTTATCGGCTCTTAAAGATATCTTAAAAAATATTTTGTGTAGTAACGGATTCAAATATGGACCATTCCTTTTCGGTTCTCGTGAAACTCCAAAAAATGAATGAGCTTAAAAGAGATCTCCTGAATCCCATAAAAGAGTTTCTGGTCGAAGAATATATTTTTTTTGAGTCAAAATGAATCTATATAAATAGTCACCTGAATATAACGGTTGGAAATATTTTGGCATTTAAAAAATATTTTGTCTTGTTGAACCAACCTGCTCTCGTCAAACCTGAAAAATGGTGTTCAAATATTTTTGTGACTCTGATAAAAACCACGAAAAGAGATTGGACGTATCTGAAGATGCAATTGAATATAATGGATGGAAAAATATTTTGTATAGTAACGAACCAACTCGTTAAACCCAAAAACTGGACGGACTATGTTTTTTCTTAACTCTCTTGGAAGGACGTTCCTTTTCAACTCTATTGGAAACCTTGCGATAAGAGAGAGTTTCCTTTTCATGACCTTCCCAGAAAAGCGTCTTTCCAAGAATATATTTTTCTCCTTCCGTTCAGATTTGAACATCTTCGTAACTTGTGGATGGAAATTATTTTGCATCGTAACTTGAAGAACCAACCTGTTCTGGTCAAATGTCTTCCCCGAATATTTGGGACAAGAATCTATATAAATAGTCTCCTGATGGATGGAAAATATTTTGTATAGTAACGGATTCAAATATGGAGTTCAATTCAAACCCAAAAAAATGGACCCAGCCTTTTCACAAATTTTCCTTTGAGTTGAAATGATAAATAGTCACCTGATGGTTGGAAAATATCTTGTCGAACCAACCTGTTCCCGTCAAACCTAAAAAGTGGATGGGGTGTGACCGAATCTTAAAAGACCCATCTATTTATTTTGAAAAGAGATACACCACTTTTTTGCGGTATTCGACGCAAAATGCCAAAACGAAAACAATAGTCCTTTGGGATTAAATCCCGTTGGACATTACATATAATATATGCAATATATTACATATATTATATATATTATATATAATATATACAACTTTTTGTTAATTTTATAACGTCTAAAGACGTTATAAAATTAACAAAAAGTGTGTCTTTTTTTTAATATGTGTTTTAGATCTGATAAAAATTTTTTCAGTCAAATGGATCTATATAAACATTCGGCGTTCAGTCTTGAAGATGCAACTTCATCTGAATATAATGGTTTGGAAAATATTTAGTTTCTTGGAAAATGTTGGGTCTCTTAAAAATATTTTGTGTAGTAACGGATTCAAACCAACTCGTCAAACCCCAACAAATGGATCTCAAGAAGTTTGGGATATGTATATTTCCTTTTCAACTCTCTTGGAAACCTTGCAGTAAGAGAGAGTTTCCTTTCCATGACCTTCTTTGCGATCCCAGAAAAACGTCTTAGAATTTCCAAGAATATATTTTTTCTCTATCTATAAAAACCGTTCAGATTTGCTTTTGAACATCTCCGTAACCTGAATATAATCTATGGAAAATATTTTGGACCGTAACTTGTTGAACCAACCTGTTCTTGTCAAACCTAGAAAATGTCTACCCCAAAATCTTAAAACTTCCCCGAGTCTTTGGACCTTTCCAAGAATATATTCTTTTTTCTGAATCGAAATGAATCTATATAAATAGTCTCCCAATTATAATGGTCGGAAAATATTTTGGCTCTTAAAAAATATTACCGGATTCAAATAAGGACCAACCTGTTCTCGTCAACCCCAAAAAAATGAATGGGATCTTTGGAATCCCAGAAAACAGCCTTTTCAAGAATATGTTTTTTCCTTTGAGTCGAAATGAATCTGCCTAAATAGCCACCTGAATATAATGGTTTGAAAATATCTTGTCTCATAAATTGTCGAACCCACCTGTTCTCGTCAAACCTAAAAAATGGATGCTCTGTGACGGAATCTTAAAAGACCCATCTATTTATTTTGAAATGTGATACAGCCATTTACAGTTTTCGACGCAAAATGCCAAAACGAAAACAATAGTCCTTCGGGAATAAATGCCTTTGGACATTATAAAAGTTATATTTTATATATTATATATTATATATAATATATGTTACATATAATATATACAGCTCTTTGTTAATTTTATAATGTCTAAAGACATTATAAAATTAGCTAAAAGAGTGTCTTTTTTTTAAAAAATATGTTTCAAATGTAATAAAATTTTTTTCAGTCGAAAGGATATATATAAACAGTTGGCGTTCAGTCTTGGAAATCATAAAAATATTTTGTATTGTCTCTTTGAAACTATTTTGGAAACATTTTGTATAGTCGAACCAACCTGTTCTCCTCAAACCCCCCAAAATGGACCGAAATCTTAAAATCCTTTGTATCCCAGAATCTACTTTCTTTGGGTGAAAAAGAGAGAATTTCCAAGAATCTGCTTTTCTCTGAACCGTTCAGAGAAAGATGTTTTCGATAAAACTGTTTTGGAGTCAACATAATTCTTTTGGGACCAACTTTTAGGTTCAGAAAAATGGAATGCCTTTGTAATCTTAGCCTTTCCAAGAATATATTTTTTTCTCTGAGTCGAAATGATAAATAGTCTCCTGATCGATGAAAAATATTTTGTCTCGAACCAACCTGTTCTCATTAAACCTAAAAAATGGATATGACCAAACTACAAGTAATATGTGTCTGCTAAAAATTCTCCCAGTGGAAATGAAATACTTCAGTTTTGAAGATCATAAAAATATTTTCTCTTGGGAACTATGTTGTGTACCAACCTCAAAAAATAGCTTTGGGTGAATCCAAGAATCTATTTTTCTCTATCTGTATAAACCGTTCAGATTTTCGATAAAACTCTTCTGGATAAGTTTTTAGGTCCTCGTGTTTTAATACTGTATTAATCTTGAATGTAAATCTTATGTAATGAAAGAAGGGTCTCTTACCCTTTTTAATTATTGAAGATTTACAAAAAAAAGTTTCGTGAAACTGTTTCAACCACTTTGTTCGGACGTCATTTCCTCCATTTAAGAAAGGGCTTTTAGACTCAAAGAATTATCCAGAATCTTCAAAAGGAAATATAGATTGAAAGGAAAGGTTTTAAAAGTATCAGACATAAATTCTTGATCTCCAAAAAAATGAAGTTCCAAAAGAAACTTAAAAGCTATCCATGTTAAAGAGAATTTCAAAAAATATCTTACTTGCTATGAAGAAATTGAGAATGTTCAAGAGCACACGCTGATCTGAACAGAAACGCCAACTGTTTATATAGAGCCTTTCGACAGGAAAAATTATTATCAGATCTAAAAAAAAACTTTTTGTCTAAAAAATGATGTCTCATTTTTACGATGTTAGCCTGTGGGGAAAGTGAAAAAATAAGACATAATTTTTTTGACAAAACTTTTTTTAAGGTTGTTTACAAACATGTTTACAAGCTTGTTCCATAGGTTAATATTGAAAAACAGTTAATTTTATAATGTCTAAAAACATTATAAAAGTTAACAAAAAGTTTTTTTTAATACGTGTTTCAGATCTGATAAAAAGTTTTCCAACCGAATGGATCTATATAAACAGTTGGTCTTGAAGATGCCTGAATATTTCGGCTCTTAAAAAATATTTTGTATTTTGGAAATTTTTTGGATCTTAAAAAATATTTTGTATAGTAACGTATTCAAACCAACTCGTCAGACCAAAAATAATGGATCTGATTAGAACCTCTTGTGGCAGTTTCCGATGGATTTTTCTCACCTTCATGTTTGGAGTGTATCAGCCTCTTTATTAGGATGCCAAGGAGCAAAAAAAAATTTAAACGGTATGTGTTTCGGGACACCTATTTCTAGTAGACCTTTGGGAGAAAGGGACAACATTTCAAGTGGATAAATTCCATTTACCCCGCAAAAGAAAAAGAAACGGATGGAGGGAAAGATTGTCTAGAGATGTTATTTGAATCGCCTTAAGAATTGTTTTGTAATAATGAAAAATTACCAATCTTGGATAACCTGTCAAGATGAACCCCACTCTTAGTTCCAAAAGAAGGATGGGGTTTTCAAGATTGGGGGAAGTGTAATTTTCTGATAGGGTATCGGTGTTCAAATACTTTTGTGACCGACTGTACATAAAAAAAAATATTTTTATCTCCAGCTCGTGAGACTGTGTATTGGATATTATAAAGGTATACTCAATTTTAAATTATTTTGCGATATTGCTCTAGAACTGAATTTTATGGTTTAAGTGCGAAGAACATGATATTTCATGGATATTGTTCGAAGAACAGCCTTGGTTACGCCAACTTGGCTTCTTTAAAGGTATGGGCGACATTTCATCATGCCAACAGAAGTAAATATCATGGGAGGAATAGGCGCTAATATAAATTATCAACAATAATACCTATAATTATATTTTATTCAATTATGTGCTATTTTTAATTTAATACTCTTGGCTGTTGCTATGATAAGTAAACAGTAAACACAACGAATTTTTCCGTTTACATCTCCCTAGAGCAAGCACGCTATCGAATTACTACCATTGCCTGTCATACCACAATAAGGCCTTCGACAGAGTATGGCTGGACTTACTTATTTGCAAATTACACCGTCTGGGTTTCCCAAACTACATCATTAACATCACTAAATCCTACCTAGCCGGTAGATACTTTTTAGTTCACGTAGCTGGCTCCAATTCCACTCTCCGCCCCATCAGGACTGGGGTTCCCCAGAGGTCCCTCTTGGGCCCCACACGTTTTAATATCTACGTGAAGGACATACCTACAACACCAAACACCACCTTAGCTATGTATGCTGATGACACAGCGATCCTTGCTCAAAGCGCATTTATTGGTTCAGTTATCCAACGATTACAAAATTACATACATGCACTTGAGACTTGGCTGGTACGATGGAAAATTCAAGTCAATTTATCCAAAACGCAGGTAATCCTATTCACGAAAAAGAGGAAAATTCGCAAAATCCTGGTGTTCTACAATACTCCAATTCCCTGGGCTAAGCAGGTCTCGTACTTGGGGGTGATCCTCCACAAAACTCTTTTTTGGGCCCCCAATATACACCCTATTATTCAAAAGCTTCGGGGGCATAAAGGTAAACTCTACCCCCTAATTGCTCGAAACAGAGTTTTATCTATCGACAATAAGTTACTCATTTATAAATCCATTCTGCGTCCCCTTTTCTGTTATGCCTGCCCGGTATGGGCATATTCTAGAAAGAGTTATCGTATGAGGCTCCAAGCCGCCCAGAGCAGTACACTGCGTCAAATTGCTGGCACTGAGTGGTGCGTTAGGAATTCTTATTTACATGATGAGTTAGGGGTCGAGCTATTAAGGACCCACTATTATAAAATTGCAAAAAAATTTCATCAGAGGCAAAGTGCTATCTCCAACCCGGCCTTTAAAATTGCCGATTATGACTTTAATGATCTTAATAACATGTATCGTCCGCTTGCTATTCTGAACACTTGGATTATGTAATCTTGTCATATTCTACTACTTGTACATGTTTTATGTTTATTTTCTTTTGATTTACGAATTGTAATGTCTTATATACTCTGTCAATTATTATTTACTCCTTTTGTAACATCTCTGCTTGTGTATTGTGCTTTTCTGTTGCATGAGTTACTCGGGTTATGAGCTTGATCTGATTTGTATTTTACCTTTGTCTCTTAGTTTCAGCTATCTAAGTCACGGACTGGAACAGCTCCACACATTTTAGACACATTTACACTTTACATTAGTAATTAATGCTCAAGTAAATTTTAATCATCCCATTACAATATTTTCAGTTGTTACTTTTTATGAATTCCATTCGGTTATTTTACGTCACTGTTAGGAACACCACAACATATTCTACGTGGGGTAGGGCCTTGGGCCCAAGGACCTAGGTGTACAGACACTACTCCACACCACTCATACCACAATAATCTGTTTCTCCCATTTCGGCGTCAAGGCTGTTCTCCGAACAATATCCCAAAAATGTTAAAAAAAACTCCTTTGTATGTAATTTAAAATCTGAAATCATTAAGATTTTTTTAAAATTTACTAGTTTCTTTTCATGAATATCTGTTTCGTTAATTTTAAAATAACGTAAGAATGGAATAGTGTCTCTTGGAAAATGGAATGAGGTTCTCGAAATATTCTTAATCCCAAAATGTGGTTCTCGATGCATCTAAATATATATATTTATACAAATACAAAAGCTTTTTTCTTTATTGCTTTAGGAAAAAAGTTAGAACATTCTTGCATAGCTGCAAAATAATTTTGGAAGGCGACCTTGTTTGATCTTCAGATATGGCAACACAGCTCTGTGTAAGTTTATAGCTAGTGAAGAATGGCATTGGCTTGAAATATTGCAATGATTATGATTATTGTGGATTCCTATCATTGTCGCGTTTCGCATTGCGCTTCTCCAAGTGATATAATGTTGTGTGTCATGTAGTTGAACAGTGTTTTGTTGTGTTTGAGACTAAAACTTCTTATTTATTGCGTTATTTGGAAGGTACTATTGCTGGGAAAATGGCAGAAGCGGTTGCCGAAGAGTATCGATCATCATTATCTGATCTGAACTGTAATAGCAAGCCTCATATAAATATGCTAACAATGTTAGCTGAAGATAACATCAAATATGCTCAAATAATCGTCGAAACAATCGTTAATCATATAAAATCGGTATGTATTAATAAATAGTGTTATATGAGGAAATATGGCAGAAATGCGAATATATTACTGTAACGTTAAGATTGTTTCTTGAATTCTTATATGCCTACAAGCGTGTATTCATATACATATGTATATCTATTTTCTTTCGTTTTACCATATTTATTTTCTTCATTTTGTTTAGAATTGTTTTTTGGTTTTTATTCTTTTTTTTTTTTTTTTTTTAATTTTTTTGTTTTTTTTTTTTTTTTTACATAGTCATTGTGTACTTTTTTAAAAAGCTGAATAATCTTGTAATCGTAACTATTTTCTTCTGACTTCAGTCTGTTTAGTTTTAATGAATTACATTTTTGCGGTTGAAATCATATCAAATTCGTTATTATGAGAATTTCGCTAACTTCTGTTTTCCTTGAAAAAGAAAATTTAGCCCAACAGTTCTTCCTTCCTCTCTCTCTCGCGCGTAGATCTGTTTCTTTCCTTTTATGTACTGTTGTTTTATTGCCTGATTTACCCATATTTTTAAAGTTTAATTTTTTACAAGGAAGATCAATGTGCTTTTAGAGAATCGAAATTCTTTTTGATTCTAATTTTAATGCCTGTAACTGTATTACTTTCTTTATGAATAAATCAAATCTAACAAGTTTTCAATGGCATCTTGTTTTTTGTATTGTTGCAAGGGTATTTATTCTGTATCCATAATGTTGTCAAAAGATATTTTACGTGACAAGTCGGATATGCATCTTCTAAATGATTATCTGTTTAATTATGTTAGGAAAAAAAGTAGATTCATAAACATGAGAATTCCAATTTTGGTATTTATTATTGAAAAATTAAAATTTGCTATTTAGTCATATATACAAAGTAGTAAATTGTTAATGTTTAAATTGGCAAAATTTACCTTTTTATTGCAGTTGTAAATATTTATGCATTTTATTTTGAAATTTGATAAATAAATTTCTTATGTGTGTTGGTAATCATCTGTTTCTCACTAAAGATCGTTTTGCAAAGAAACACATAAAAAAATCTTACGTTAAGAAAAAACATAAGCAATTGAAAATGCACTGTATACAGAGAAGGGCTGTAAATATGTTGCAGAAAATGCTGTGAAGTATTTATATGACTAGGCTTGTTATTTGAAATTTAAATACTTTCTGATTACCTACACCCTTATCGAGTGTCCCCAAATTGGTGCTGACTTTGGACTGTGTTCTTGAATTCATTGCCAACTTTGAACAGAAACATTTACTTGAGTGTCTATTAGAAGAATGCATAAGATGACACTTTTTTCTCTACATTCGTTAAAAAATAAAACATTTCCTTTTTTGAGAATTTTTTTTTGTCATGCTGTTCTTCCCATGTACACAGTGAATTGTTTTGTTAAAAAAAAAAGACAATTTTACGAACTTGGCATCACAGATGACCATTGTGCATTGGCTACATTCACTGAAGCATGGTTAAAACTTCAGTATTTAAACTCAGTGAAAATTAAATATGATAAACTTCCGAGTTCCATTAGGATTCTCTACAGTAAAAACAAATATACTCATGCAAAAAAGAAATACTAATCAAGAAAATGATCATTTAATTTCAAAAGTGCAAAACCGTTTATACCCAAATACGCATATACTGTGTGAATAACTAGGTTGTTTGCCGACATTGTTGGTTGTTAGCTACTTTTGGTGTCATGGTGCATTGCCTCATCGATATTTTTTCATTAATGCTAATATATATATTTTAAAACAATGATGAAAAATATATTTTGCTCAAATGTTGTGAATTTTTAATATTACTCATTATTTTAATCAATTATCCTCATATCTCGTTCTCCATTTTTATTTTCTGAATTTTAAAAAAAAATTATTTAAAGAAGTATTTATAAAATAGGTAAAGGAACAATGGTACTCATCTTCTACAGTGAACTTGGCAATAATTTCGATTTGGCTTGTTTCTGCATTGCCGAGAAACAAAAGTTTATGATTACCGATCTGCACATTTGAGTTTCTTCTAGTGTCACTTTTAAAGTATGAGTTTTTGTTCTGTCTTGTAATTCATGCTTTTTTTTGGATAGTAAAAAGTTTCATTTTTAAAATATAGCAATTTTCAGCAGTTACCAATCTGCATATACATTTCTTCTACCTTCAACTTTAAAACTATAACAATTTCCTGTGTATGCTCCTAGTTCATGTTTCTTCGGCTAATGAAAATTTTCATTTTTGAATCATAGGAGTTTTTCATCACAAGTATTTATTGCATGATATTTTCATCAGAATTATTTCAAGTACTATCAACTGAAAAAGTTATTTTACCAAAAACGTTTTTGAAAAAGGGACATAATATGCAGTTATTTATTTGAAAAGAAACCATTTAATGATGCAGCTGTTTATTTGAAAAGAAACCATTTAATGATGCAGCATCAGCAGCTATAAAAAGAAGAGTTATGATGAAAATTGGTTTATTTAGTGAATCACAAATTCTTTCTTATGGCACTGCAGTGATCAACAAAAAGCAGGTATGATTGACTATCACCTGGAATCCTGTTTAGCAGAGTTTCTGTTCAAGCATGATGTCGGCTGTGATGTGTTTGTGATATAATTAGCAGCTATTGCTAAACTGTGGCCACCCAAAAGAATTGTAAAAAATTAATTTTTCAATATGGATATTATTTTATAATAAATTGCTAAAGAAATTATATACTATGATTAATTAAATACTTTAAAATTTATGATTTCATTTGAAAATATAAAATAGGCAAAGTATAATGAGCATTTTGTAGTGAAAAACAACTGTTGATAGAGTGCAATTATGTTTGTTTCTCGCACACGCTCATATCAGTAACTCTTTGTTTCTCACCAATCCCAAAGGCTGCTGCAGAGGACAAGTACCAAAATAACTTTGGTTTTAAAATTTATAAGTTTTGATTGGTGTATTGTGTGAACTGCCAATATTAATTATATTGCCCTTAATATTTTTAAGAGAAAATTATAGAATTTTTGATAAGTCGTTTTAAATTTATATTTAGTTTTTGCTAATATGGATTTGTATAAATGAAATAATTTCAGTTTGACCATATATTTCTGTAGCCTTACAATCAAAGAAAGTAGATTATGTGCCAGTATACAGAAGTAGAAATATGCAATTTTTTTTAAGCAGGAGTGATCTTTAAAGGACCGTTTTTATGAGTCATTCAGTCATACACACTAGGATTGAATGCTGCATGGCCAGAAAATACTCATCATATTTATTAACAGATCTCCACCATATTCCTGCAAGATGTAAAAGCATTTGTGGTGTGATACTCTTTATGTTGTGTAGAATCTAATTTCAGAAACCTCCTAGCACAATTTGTTGTAGTATAGTCTGCAGTATTGATAAAGTTCTTTAAATGGTTTGCAGTTCAGTGATTATGTCTTAATTGGATACAGTTCTGAAAGCAGTAGATTGCATATTACATGAAGCTTTATTTTTTCTTTATTTGATATTATCTTGTATGACTTAACCCTTTCATGGGCCATTTATTTCTCTTTTGAATTTCTCCCGGTTTTTTATACTTTATTAGCAATAGCATTTAACCTCTTCACGACGGGCGAATCATATATGCATTTCGTACGGACGCATGTGAGGCCCGGGCGGTTCACCCGTG
>KK119742.1:33031-115626 GCA_000611955.2 Stegodyphus mimosarum | reverse complement strand
CGCATTTTGCAAGAGCATGTCCGTCCCATAAGGAACAACATACCAAACCTAGTGTAGAAAGGTTGTAGCATTCATTATTTTAATTAACCAAGTTATTTTTAGTTTAAACTTTCCTATCTATATCTCAAAGTTTCAGCTGCTGCCCGAATTTAGCGAATTTATGAAAATCGCATATATCTGATAGCAGTTTAAAAGGCAGGAGTTAACGAGAGGAGAAACAGAGTCTTGGATTTATCGCCGTAAGGCTGTGCGCGCAAGGATTTCCTCTATCTACTGAAAGTTCGCCTTCATAGGCAATTGCAAATACTAGTGCTTGCTAGTGAAATTCGCATTATTGCATTTCACTGAGAGTTAGGCTTCCCTCGCCGATCTACTTAAGGTTAAGTTAGGTATTTGAATTGTTAACACACTTTATTTCAGATTTATTTTAGTTCAGCCCAAGTAGTGGCTTACTCTCAAGTTGGAGAGTTATAATTATTTGAATTAAAGGGTCACTTTAAACCCTCTTTCTGACTTTGTAGTTCTTCAACACTAAAGGACATAGCCTAGATTTGCTCACTGTCCTCCACATAGGGTTTCACAGCATATGCTGAACAAGAAGATTAAGAGATTGAAGGAGAAACCTTATATTGGTGCCCGAACAGAAAAAATGATGGAAGGAAGTTGGAATATGCCAAGTACATCCCAAAATACAGCTGCAATGCCTGATGGATTTGGATTCATAGTGGAAACCATCAGAGCAGCCATGAAGCCGGAAGTAGTTTTTGATGCTAGAGGACCAGTGAACACATTCTTGGAAAAATTAGAAGCGCATTTTTTGCTGTATCCAGTTCCGGAATATCAGAAGGTTATATTAGCTACAGGAGCATTGAGGGGCAAAGCATCGAACTGGTATAAGTGCATCGGAAAATGTCTGCTGGGAGAACCAGGAACGCCGACTTACACTTACGAAAATTTCAAACTAGCAATTTTGAGAGCGTTTCCTGTTGTTAAAGACCGTGTCAAACTCGAAACTGAATTGTTTAGCTAGTACCAACAGCGGGTGGACGAATTATCGGAATTTATTTTGAGAAAAATACAAGTCTTTAAATTATTGTAGGGTACGAGACCAGACCCGGAGATTATCCAGATAATCCTGCCCAGATTGTTACCATCTATACAAGATTTCATGGAGCTATAAAATCCCGTCACGCTGGACAAGCTGTTTGAATCGCCGTGCAATTCGAGAGCCGGCGAGCGGCCGAAAATCAACGAAGGGGACCGTATGAGCAGCGGCCGCAGGGGAACCAGAATGCCGAAGGAAGAAACAGACGATGGCCGAGAACTACTGGTACCAGTCAAAATGCGAGCAGTCAACCGCGCCAAGTACAGCGCCAACAAAACAATCCCAACTACTGAAGAAAATCATTCACCCCAGACAGAAGCCGGCAACAGAAGAAAACACCCGCAAAGCATTTAAACTCCTAAGGAATATTGCGGGAAAGGGGGTGCAATGTTCCGAGGAGAAGAAAAATCCCACTGAAGTACATATCAATACGGTCATGGTGAGAAATATTGAATTACCGAGACTACAGTTACTAATTAACAATGTAACCGCTACAGCTCTTTTAGATACCGGCGCTCAAGGAAGTTGTTTAGCAGAAGATTTTTTTAAGAAGCACTTTCGTACATATCGTCTGCATAGCGTGGAAGGAATGAAGGTGGTAGCAGCCCAAGGAAAAACGTGTCAATGCATGGGAAAAATCGAGCTGTATATCAAAATCGGCGAAGAACAAAAAAATATGTTCTTGTAGTGAAGAACCTCCAAGCATCAGTTATTTTAGGAACCGATTTCTTTTCAGCTGTGGATGCGAAAATCGATTTTGAAAACTCCACATTGAAAGTGACCATGGACCAGGTTAAAAAGAAATCAACACCTCCCCCTGAAGTGCATTTAAGCCATCTAACGCCTGAAGAACAGGACAATTTTCGGGAGATGGTAAGTTATTTTTCTGATTTATTTGATGATGTTCCTGGATTCACACAGATCGTAGCACACGAAATTAAACTAACAACCGACGAACCGATAAGGCAGCGTCCTTACAAGTACGATAAAGTTAAGGAACAAATAATAAAATACCATATTGATGAAATGTTAAGAAACAAAATAATAACTTTTATTTCGAGTGCATATGCGAGTCCTGTAGTGTTGTGCAAAAAACATAACGATTTGCCGTTAACTAATCCATTAAGGTACAGGTTCGCTATTGGCTATAGAAAGCTTAACAGTATAACCAAATATCCAACTTATCCACTTCCGGTAATCGATGAAATTCTTAGTAGTATTAAATCAACAAAATACATAACCACGCTAGATTTGACATCAGGATATTTTCAGATAAGCATAAAGCCGGAAGATGTTCACAAAACAGGATTCATAACAAACTACTGTACATATGGCTTTTTGCGTATGCCTTTTGGATTGTCAGGAGCCCCTGCCACGTTTCAGAGGTGCATGGACAAAATTTTAAGGCCTGTAATAGGAAAAAGTACATTGACGATATAATTGTTACTTCAGAGTCGGCTGGAATAACATATTAAAGACATTCGAGAAATCTTTACTCTTTTGAGAGATGCAGGACTTAAAGTGAACATTAAAAAATGTAAATTCGCCTCAAAAGAACTCAAATATTTAGGGTACAAAATTTCTCAAAGGGGGATTGAAACCGATAAGTCTAAAGTTATAGCAGTAAAGAATTATCAAATTCCGAATACTGCCAAAAAGTTAGCAACTTTCTTGGGTATGTGCTCATATTATAGAATTTTTATTAAAAATTTTGCAGAAATTGCTGAACTATTATTAAAGTTGAGAAGGAAAAGAGTTCGTTTTGTGTCGTCTTCAGAAGCAAACGCCACGTTTGAGAAGTTAAAAGGATCTTTAATTAATGCTCTAGTTCTAAAGTTCCCGGAGAAAGACAAGGGTCTAGAAATTTATGCAGACGCATAAAATTATGCAATCGGAGCGGTATTAACACAGAAAAGAAAAGCGATTGCCTTTTTTAGTCTTACCTTGAATGTTACACAAAGAAATTATTCGGCAACAGAGCGTGAAACTTTAGCAGTCCTCTCAGCTGTTAAAAACTTTGTGTATATTTTGGAAGTTCCCCCGTAACAGTATATTCAGATCACGCGGCAGTTACCAGATTATTTCCAGGAAAGAATCTTTCGCCACGCTTAATTCGGTAGACCTAAAAGTTGCAAGAATTTAATCTCATTATTAAACACACACCGGGAAAAGACAATGTAGTGGCAGACGCCTTATACAGAATAAATATAGACGAGAACGGCGAGAAAATAAAAATTGCGAAGCTTCAGGCAAAGGTCATTGACTCTCGAGAGACTGTAATAGAAGAAATTGCCATTGATCCCGAATTCGGAAATATTTATAATTATTTAAAAGACCCAGATAACTTCCAGCATATAGACATTAATGCCATAAGAAGCAGAGCGCAGATAATATAAAGTGGGGGAGAAGGTGTTGAAACAGGCGCATGCACTTTCATGCCGAGCAAAAGATTCGGTCGCAAAATTTTGCCCAAGATGGCATGGGCCTTTTGAAATTACAAGAATAGTTGAATGCCGTGCATATTTAAAGAATGAGAAGGGAGAAGAGACTGTGGCAAATTTCGACTAAATAAAACATTATTATCGAAGAGCTAATAATAATATCTTGAAAGACTTTTTACAGGGTCCAGCCTCACTGAATTTTTCTAAGATTCAATAGCCCCAACCAGGTCCCTCAACAACCAAAAAACCCAGTTTGGAAAGGAGGTTACCAGAAGAGAGGAAACCGCAGCGGAAGAAAGGACTACCCCAGAGAAAAAAACGGAAAAACGCTAAGCAGCAGATTCAGCGACCAAAGCGTTTGAGGAAGAAACCTCCAGATGAAAATACTACGAAAGCTCGACCACTACGGAGGGAACCGAACATCGAGAAGGGAGCCGCCGAAGGTGCCAATCCACAACGAAGAAGCCTACGAGTGCAGGAGCAGGAACGAGCCACTCTGGAGAAGAAGCGAGGACTTCAGCAAAAACGGAAAGCGCCACCCACCATTCGTCCCCACTAGGTATTTCTGGAGGAAAGGATATTGACCAAACGAAAGGCAGCCCCAGAGTTTCAATCTAGGAGCAGCAGACAACGAATTGCCCAAGCGACAGTATATCCAAACCTTCCAGGAATGGACAAACAAACGCCTAACAGACTGGCAGAAAGATAAGTAGATTCCTTATTTTCTTTTTAAATTCACACAGTTATGTTTCTCATTTGAGTGCAAGATGGAGATTTAAAAGAGAAGTTACTGGAGTGAAAGTCCGGTTATCGCGATGCCGAAAGCGTAAAGGACACGCTTGAAGGAACAAGTTAAACATACAGCGAAGGAAATTCGAGTTTCAGTTGAGAAACTGTGAGACTCTTCCTGAAATGTTCTTTGTAATCCAGAACATGTGAATTATTGATTTTAGTCAAAAGACTCTGTAAATAGGAAATTGAATTGTGTTAATTAAAAGCAACTAGTACGTAAGTTGTATAGCAAAACTGTTGTATTGTATTTCTATGTATAAATAATGAATGTATTTAATCTAAAACTGTTTTCTATGTAATGCATGATTGTATGTAAGCCTTAAGCACTGATATTGTGAATATTGAATATGTTGGAAAAGCGTAAAGGATACGCAAGTTAAAATTAAAATGTAATGTAAAAGCGTAAAGCGCGCTAAATTAGAAATTGAATATATAATTGTTACTTAACGCAATGAGCATTTAAAGAGAACTGAATTGAGGATTGAAAGAATGAATTATATGTATGAAATGCGATTGAAAATGTTTGAATGTTGTATGTAGTGTTCTCTGGTTTCACAAAAATGTTTAAAGTTCATTTTATGTTAGAACCTCAGGGCATTTCAGATTTGTTTCAGGGGAGGTCCGAGGTCTTGAATGTCGAAGAATTAACCCCAATAGAATTGAAGTCAGGTGGTAGTTGTGAACACTTGACAAAGTAAAACTGCGTGTTTTTCACAAACACCACATTTGGCCCGAGAACAAGGGGGAAGTTTTAAAAGTGAACAAGTGTGAATTGAATGATTTTGTGAAAAGCGCTAAAAAAAATTAAAAAACGCGAATACCTAAAGCGCGAATAAAAGTCATTACGAAAAGCATCAGAGGAAGGAAATGTTGTACTTTTCAGGTGAAATGTACTTATAATATGAAATTAAGATTTATATCCTTCCAGATTGGAAGGAACCAGACTAATGTCAGCCAAGCCAAATTCCTGACGGATCTTTTTGATGTGAAGAAGCAAAAGGATGTAAAGATTTATTCTATGTTAAAATATCTAAGACAGAGATTTAAACTAAATTTAAAACTTACAATTGCAAAGGATGGTGAATAGGAAGGAAAATTTAGATTTAGAATTTAGCACCTTCACTAAAAGCCGATTTTAGGCTAGTTAGTTTCAGACTACTAAATTCTGGGAGCAACTATGTAGCATTCATTAATTTAATTAACCAAGTTATTTTTAGTTTGAACTTTCCTATCGATATCTCAAAGTTTCAGTTGCTGCCCAAATTTAACGCGAGCAAGATATTTATGCAAATCGCATATATCTGATAGCAGTTTAAAAGGCAGGAGTTAACGAGAGGTGAAACAGAGTCTTGGATTTATCGCCGTAAGGCTGTGCGCGCAAGGATTTCCTCTGTCTACTGAAAGTTCGCCTTCATAGGCAATTGCAATTACTAGTGCTTGCTAGTGAAATTCGCATTATTGCATTTCACTGAGAGTTAGGCTTCCCTCGCCGTCCTACTTAAGATTAAGTTAGGTATTTGAATTGTTAACACACTTTATTTCAGATTTATTTTAGTTCAGCCCAAGTAGTGGCTTACCAAGTTGGAGAGTTGTAATTATTTGAATTAAAGGGTCACTTTAAACCCTCTTTCTGACTTTGTAGTTCTTCAACACTAAAGGACATAGCCTAGATTTGCTCACTGTCCTCCACATAGGGTTTCACAGTATATGCTGAGCAAGAAGATTAAGAGATTGAAGGAGAAACCTTATAAGGTCATCAGGTGGATTAATACAAACGACAACAACGAGTAAAGAAAATGATGTTGAATTACTTTCTGCTCGTATTAGTGTTCCAATGTCACCTTTGGCTGAAACAAACGTTATCGAATTTGATAAATTAAACAGGGTAGAAATAAAGTGTGGAAAGATAAGCTTTTAAGGAGTAGTCGACTCCGGTGCTCAAATATCTGTGATTCGGAATAACTTGGTTCCTGACGACTGTGAAGACGGAGAGGGAAAAATTGAAATTATTTCTGCAATTGGGGAAGCTGAAACTGCAACGTTAAGAGTGGTTCCTATGAAAATCAATGATGGCTATCATGACGAGGTGCCGATAACTTGCGCAGTGTCTAAAAAATTAGTGAGTGATATGTTGATATGTAGCACCGCATATCAAGCATTGTCTGAAAATATAAAATTAAGTGAGACCATGGAAGAGATGCGAGGTAGCACTGTTCAAGGAATGACGTGTGAGGTATATTCTGAAAGTAGGAAATCGTTTATTAAGTTACAAAGGGAAGATGAGTCATTGAAAAATCTTTGGACTTTAGCCGAGAATAATCAAAACTCATATACCTTAGAGGGCGAATTACTATTGCATTCTGAAGTGATTTGTGGAGAAAAAGTGAAACAAGTAGTGTTACCCTTATGTAAACGAGAATACGTTTTGAAAATCGCGCACGCTGTTCCTTTAGCAGGGCACATAGGGGAACAGAAGACGAAACAACGTATCAAATATTCGTTTTACTGGCCAACAATTAAAAGTGATGTAAAAAAATACTGCGAGAGTTGTAGACAGTGTCTGCTACGAAAGACGGTTACCTACAGAGATAGAATTCCTATTCAGCCAAACGTAAGGCCCGAGAACCCATTTGAGATATGAAGTGTAGACTGCATTGGTCCACTAGAAACACCCTCGCGTAGGGGGCACAAATTTATTATTTGTGCCGTAGATTTGTGTACACGGTGGGCAGAAGCCGTTCCCGTACGAAACATACAAGCAAAAATGACTTGTGATGTTCTCATTTTTTACCCAGACAGGATTTCCAAAAATTATCTGCACTGACCAAGGAACTAATTTCCTTCGCAGCTAACGAAGGCCTTTTTAGACGTTTTGGGAATAGCTCCCTGTGACATGAAAATTTTTTACCCAGACAGATTTCCTAAAAATTATCTGCACTGACCAAGGAACTAATTTCCTTCGCAGCTAACGAAGGCCTTTTTAGACGTTTTGGGAATAGCTCCCAGGTTTTCTACACCAGGTCATCCAGAAAGCATGGGTGCAGTAGAATGATGGAATCGAACACTAAAAGAAATGTTGAATAAAAACATTCAAGACCATAACCGCGATTGGGATTTGCATCTTGCGTATTTGTTATTCGCGTACTGTGAAGTTCCTCACAGTACCACTGGTATTTCTTCATACAAAATGGTGTATGATCGTCTTCCAAGAGGACCTTTAACATGGATTAAGGACTTTTGTGCTGGTAAAAGAGATATACCAATCACAGCTTCTAGTACCATTGAATCCTATTTAGATGATTTACAAGATAAATTACGAAGTTCTCACGCTATAGCATATGATAACGCAAATAAAAACCAGAGTGATTACACTCGTAGGTATAATATGAGGTCACGTGAGAAATCATTCGAAGTAGCAGATCAAGTGTTAGTCTTAGTCCCATCATCATCGCATAAATTGCTAAATACCTGGCAAGGACCAGCCACCGTCGTAAAGCTCACAAGACCACATTCTGCGTTAGTTCGTTTGGAAAATGGAAGTACGAGGGAGTTCCTTGTGAATAAATTACGTCCGTAAGTGTCAAGAGTGCAACATATAGGACTAATCTTTGAACAGGATGATGACTTTGGAGATATACACTATGCTCCTACTGACCAGAATAAAAGGACACGAGAAGATATTATAAGGTGTATTCAAAATAGTCATGGACGGCTGGATGAACAACAGTGTCACGAACTTGGTAATATATTATGTAAGTTCGCAGATGTTTTTAGTAACAATCCTGGTAGTGCTAAGTTGATGGACATTCCGTCAGATTAATTCCCGGGTGTACTCCAAAGAAATTACGCCCACATCGAATCCCAGTTATACTTCAAGAAGAAGTTGATCGGCAAATCGATCAGTTGCTCAAGCTTGAATTGATAGAGCCTAACGATAGCGATTGGGCTCACCCTGTGGTATGCGTAGCGAAAAAAGACGGGAAAGTACGTTTATGCGTTGATTTCAGATTCTTAAATAAATATACTGTTCCAGACGCATATCCAATGAAAGATGCAACAAAATTACTCTACGAGATCGGGAAGGCCCAATACATCACCGTATTAGACTTGACGAAGGGATATTGGCAGATCCCGATGAGAGAAGAAGACAAGTATTTTACGGCATTTGTGACACACTCAGGCCATTATCAATGGAAAGTATTACCATTTGGAATGAAAAATGCAGGAAGCATATTTCAAAAAGTGATGGACAAAGTTTTAAGTCCGCATAAAAAGTACTGTCATTCGTATATCGACAATTTGGCAATTTTTTCCGAAAGCTGGAAGGAGCATTTAGAACACGTAAAGGAGGTATTAAAAACCTTACGAAGAGTAGGACTTACTGTAAACTTAGAAAAATGTGATTTTGGGAAGAGGGAAGTGAAATTTCTTGGCCATATTATAGGTTCTGGGAAACATTCACCAAATCCAGAGAAGGTGGAGGCTATCAAAAAGATGCCTAGACCAACTACGAAAAATGAAGTTCGCGGCATTTTAGGACTTGCTAGCTACTATCGTGATTACATTCCAGATTTTGCCGCTCTAGTGCTACCCTTGACAAACTTGACAAGGAAGAGAGTACCCATTGAAATTCCATGGGGCATTGAGGAAGAAACAGCTTTTCAAAAATTAAAGCAAAATCTTTCCGATATCCCATCGCTGTTTACTCCAGTACTAAATAAACCATTCCAGGTATATACTGACGCTTCAGCAACAGTTATAGGTGCCTGTCTGTCTCAAACTGACGATCAAGGGAAAGAACACCCAATAGCATTTTTCAGCAGAAAACTAACACCGTGTCAGAGCAGATGGTCAACAATAGAGAGAGAAGCTTTTGGCAGCTCTTCAGAAGTTTGATACATGGATTTTTGGAGCAGAAGTCCAGGTCGTATCCGACCATAATCCACTGATGTATTTAGCACAATCTCAACCACACGGAGCCAAGCTCGTGCGTTGAGCATTGGCCTTACAAAGGTACACTCGTTACGGAGAGACGGGGACGCCCTAACTTTCCCGTTGTGGTTATACTGGCATAGTCCCACGCCCTCCTCCTGGTTTTTCATATCAGCTCCACCACAGCCAAGGGAGCGGACAAGCCAGTACCAGTACGGTCCCTGTCGAGCCTGATCCCATCCTAGGTATATCCCATATCTAGTCCTGTGAAGAATAAGGTACAATAGTACCTGATATTTTACCCCCGTGGTTGAGACTGTCTAAGTACAGATCCTAGCCAGTACTTCCCAGGAATTCTCCTGAGTCAACCCCCGGGGGGTACAAAGGTACAACGTAAAGATTTCTTACCGAAAGGGACGTCAGCACGGAAATGCAGACGCTTTATCCAGATTACCTTCTGACTCAACAACTGGGGTAGCATGATATATGGATTCAGTCAAACTAATATGATGTATGCATTATAGAAACATGCGTATTATATAATAATTGTATTGTATTTTAAAAAAATATTACGTATGATGAATAATTAATATAGTATTGTGTGTTTTGATGTAAATGTGTCATATATTTGTTGTGTATGTTTAAGTTTTTGTATCTCTTGTTTGTGTACTTAAAAATAATGGCACCTGTAGGGTAGGACTTTCTGTGTGCAGGGATACCATAAAACAGGGAACCCAAATCATGAACTGTGCGTATGGTCTCTAAGGAGACTATACGCTTCTGATGGAGGGACGTGTAAGGTTCCAAAGAGTTATGAGAACCGCCAAATGGGCAAATTCCGCCAAATGTGGACCTTATCGATGAAACGTGTGAAAGAACTAAAAAAAATTACAAGGGGAGTTGAGGTTGGAGAGAGGAGGGAGATGTGTATGTATGGATCGACATAGTTGCCGAAGTTAAATTTGTACCTTTATTTTCATTTATTTTATATTTATTGTGTGTGTATAAAAAAAGTGCGTTCATGTAAATCTGTGTGATCATTCTGGTGCTATTCAATCACTTATTAGGAATATTCAAGTTCTTTCTTCTTGGAAACAGAGGGTCTATTCAAAACGAAAGTGGAGCTTTCGTTTTTCAAGTAAAGGTGTTACAATTCCATTATTTCAAAAGTGTCAAGGTGTTGTGTTATTAGTGATCGGCCACTCATCGAGTTTTCTTATAGTATAAATTCAACGCTGTAGAGTAATAAGTTAAAACCGAAAGCAATTGTGATCATCTTTATCAGGATATATTATAAGTGAAAATAAGAAGGAAACTTTATTAACGCTTTTTTTTTAAATTTTTATAATGACTTTAGACATTATAAAAATTAACTCTTTCTTTTTTCCTCTCTCAAAATAGATTTTGAGGAATTTAAAAAAAAACCACCTTTTCCTAGAAAAAAGATGTCTAAACTTTTTCCATGGGTTAACATTAGGAAACAGTTAGTTTTTATAATGTCTAAAGACATTATAAAAATTTTGAAAAAGTGTTTTTTTTTCCATATGTGTTTCAATTTTTTCTCTGAGAAAATTTTTCCAGTCGGTTTCACTTTACCATTTTCACTTTCAAAATGAATTCCCTAGCTATATAAACAGTTGGCGTTTCCGTTCAGATCAGCGTGTGCTCTTGAAAATGCAGCATGTCCTTCACCTGAATATAATGGATGGTATATTTTATGGCTCTCTTGGAAAAAGGCTAGTGGATTCGGTAATGGTTCAGAGTTGGTCATTCTACATATTTTAGAAACAATGCTGCTGTGCATGATTTTAAAATATTTTATATCGTAACGGATTTAAATATTAAAAATGGACCTTTCCTTATCGAACCAAAGTGAACCTGTTTGTTTTTCTCGTGAAATCCAAAAATAGACCGTGTAGCCAAGATTAGTCCCCTCCACATCCGAAAAGTATACTTTCTGAATGGGGTTCCGGTGTTCAAATACTTTTGTGACCGACTGTACATCTAAAATATTTGAATTGTTTATTTTTCTACTAATGTGTTTAAGTGGCTATATTCGGAGCTTTCACTGTGCCTGTATTTTTAGGATAATTTACCATTGCTCCGCATCACTGTAGATGAAAAAGGTCTGAGGAACGTTTAGCTAAAGAAATGGCCATTGAATGAATGCAGGCAGCCATTAGATCTTTAGACTAGAAGTGCCAGAGTCCGATGGAAAGGATGGCCAGAGCCAGTGCCGCCAGGAAAGGCAAGTAAATATAAGGAGATTAACTAATATATATTGAATAATACTGGAAGAGAAACGGGATAAAGTAAAATTTAAAGTTGTGCCAGAAGAAAAGAAAAGAAAAAAACCCCTTACTTTGCTACAGTTTTGAATAAATCTGCAACGATTTCGAATACGAACAGTAGGGCCGGATAAAGACTTTCAGAGGCCCTAAGGACTTAACGGATTTTAGTCCCCCCATATAAATTGTTTTTTCCTCCTTGACTCACTTTTGGTCTTATTTAACTGCCCTATGAGAAAACTGGAAATCAGAAATTTTTTAGGTCTTGAGTCCCTAAACACCTTTTCATGGTGCTCCCTTTTCTTGATGCCCCAAGCACGTACTTACTTTACTTAATAGGTAATCCAGCCCTGACGATCAGGCGCAGTTTGACCCATTTGTTACTACGGGAAAAAAACTGCTCTTGCTGCCTGAAGGAGAGAGGGACCTGTTCCTGTTCGCCTTTGAAATCAATAATGTTTATCTAAAATCTGCGTCAAACTAAGGTTGTTTTTTCTGCCTAATTTAAAATAAAGTTAAACAAAATTAAAATTAAATTAAATTAAATTAAACAATTAAAAAATTAAACAAATTGAAAAGAGATAAAACATAAATAAATCAACGATAAATAGTTAAATAACGAATTAAAATACTGAACCTCACCTGACTTAATGCTCCGGCTTAACTTAGCATATCACTGGAAAACCGAGGAATGCCAGAGCCTGGCTCCGGCAGAATATAAGCCCTATATAAAAGTGATTTACCATTTTGCGTATTAATAAAGTGTGCCCAGATGGAAAAGTGGTTAGCGACTCCGACTAGAGTGCTGAAGGGCAATGTTTAGAATTCTATAAAAGGCATGGATGTCAATTGTCTATGCCTTCATAGGAGAAAATGGTGGCCGATTATTAGGTGTCTCCATAATGAAACGACCATGTCTCCCGGCCTTAGTAGTATGCAAAGCCTATAATGACTAGTACTTGCTATAATAATGTTTTTGAAGCTTATTTTAAGGATATGCATGGGACATTAAAAAATCTGATGATGTTTCGGATGGTCTTAAAAAACTTATTATTTGCTTACTGAATAGTTTTTTTAATGTGCACGCGGGATGCGTATATCAAATTTCATATGCCATATCTGATTATGGTTTTGTGGAGATACCCGCGCAGCATGATCTTCTTAGGACTTGGCAGTATTCTGTGCATGAAGTATATAGCATTATATGGATATAACAGAGTTTAGAGAGTTTAAAATAGATATTTCTGTGTTGTTTTGCACCAGCCATGCATAAAAGGCTAGTTAGTTTGTTGAATTTAATATCGAATAGCCTGAAAAGGAATGATGGATGCATGAATGACAAAAAATTTTTACCTTTCCTAAATTTTGCCTTATTTCCAAGAAAAGTTTATTTATGATTAGCTAAATCTTTTTTCATTTGTTACAAAAATTATTGTTAGGAAACAGGGCCCCATTGATCAGCTGTCTTTGTATTTAACGATGTATCTCGTCTCCCGCAAATGTGGGAAAGACCGTGACGGAGCAAGGAAAATCTCTAGTGTTGTTTTCTGATCCGTTCTAGAAGAATAATAGCGCGGTTGTTCGTAGTCTTCAGCTGCGTTGTTTGCAACGTGCTCCGTTGTGTCTTACAATAACTGTTCAAAATGTCTACAGACAGTGTAAATAAATCGAGATTACAGAGTTTTAAAAATAAGGGGAAAGATCAAGACGTAAGTAATTTCATCAAATTTCTATTTCTCCCGCCTATTTTTCGCTACTTAGGCCTAACGTTTTCATTTTGTAATGCTACAAATACCCGGTGTTTTCGTTCTGTTCGTGCCTGTTATACTTGTTCACTATTCCTGTTTCATAAGAATATTTCAAGCAGGAATCGACTCATTCTCTTACTTTCCACTTAAATGAATATTTGGTCGTGTAAACACTAGAAAAAATTTAGATCAAGCGTGGCATTAAGATTTATGTGACTGGCATGAATAGTATTTATACCTGGAACAATAAATGCGTAAAAATCTCATGGACTTGGACATATATATCTGCGACAGGAACATTCAATACGGAATTGCATTTTAATGAGAAAAAATAATGTATTAGACGTTTTTGGGGACTAAATACATCAAAGTATATGCTGAATTAAAGGGACTTGTGCTACCTTCTTACGAAAATTTTTTATAGAGCTGTGTAGAAATTACTATAGAACTTAATAGATATTATTGTATGAAATTCTATAAAGCTTTCGTAGAACAGAATGCTACTGAAAAGTTTTTTTGCAAAATCATACAGAAATTTCAGATTTTATTCTGTGAAAATCTGCAAAGTTTCCAAAGCAGTTTTTATAAATAAATTTTTCTAGAAACTGATAGAGCTCTGCAGAAATTCCTATGGAACCTTATGTAGTCAATCTTCTATCAAATTGTATAGAAATTTAATAAAATTTTTACAAAAGTGGATTCTGTAAAATTGAAAAATCAACAAAAACTAAAGAATGATACATTGTAGAAATTTTGAAAGTTTTTCAAACCATAATCAGCAAATGTTTTCTGATGTACTACATGGAAGAACAAAGATAAGTGATTTTTATTTTAAGTATTGGATCATTTTTAAATGGAAAAAGAAAATTCCCCCTTTAGCTTATAAATTAATGCAATATTTTGTACAATTTTTTTCACAGCATTGTTTATATAATGCAAAAATGGAGTTTTGTAGAAACATTAAATCAATTTAAGTCTTGAAGTTGGTTAAAAGATTAAGATTATGCAGTTAATTAAAAAAATTAATTCTTGAAATTAATATAAATTATCCTGATATTAATAATACATATTACTATTATTTTAATTAAATTTATACCTGACAAGAGAAATGGTTTTTTAATAGTAAGCTTAATGTTATTTAAGATGTACTTACCTTTATTTAAGTATTTTTGAAATCGATTTGATATTTAAATTTTTTATCAGGATAAAAATCACACCTGTTCAGAAAGTTTTTACTCTCTCTCAATGATACTTCATTTCAAAATTTATATTAAAAAATTCTCTTCAATAAAGGAAAATTGATTCATTCTTTTTTAATTCAGAAAAAAAAAAGTGTTGATTTTGTAGTATTTTAAATTCTCCAAAGCTTCTGTAAGATCTTTTATAGAAAATTTTAAATAAAGAAGCTTGTTTAGAATAATTTAGAATTACAGCCCAGTTTTCTCTCAGCTTCATCTGATATTTTCCATAGAATTTTATTAGTGGATTTTATACACGTTATGTAAGTTTCCATATGTGTAACCTATAAAAACTTTTTATAGAATCTCTGTATAAATCTGTGTAGAATATGTGCATATATCTCTGTAGAATCTATTTGCGTAACTCTGTAGAAACTTTATCTAATTTTTTTTTAATTCTATAGGAGATCTCAGACTTAGTTTTTAGAAAATTGGCCCATATTTCTGAAAAAGTCTAAAGCTAATTCCAATGCTAACGTTGGATTTTTTGTTTTTTAATATAGCATTCTATAAGGCATTTTGGTAACGGAAATTTTTAGTTTATGATCTACTTATACGAGATGCAGAAGAGCAAAAATAAACTGTTTTTATTCTTAAGTGTTGAATCGTTTTTCGATAGAAATTTTTGTTGCTTAATTTTTTTTAACTTCTCAAATTATATAGCATTTTGTGAGTGTTTCTTACATTATGGCTTATATGATAAAAAAAAAATTAGATCTTGTAAAAGAGTAAAATCAATTTAAACTGTAAAAATTGATTAAATTTATGCTGTTTTTTACAATTTTAATTCCTGAAATGAATGCTTTTAATTATTATGTGCAGACCGTTGATAAGAGAAATGTTTTTTAATTTTACTTAAAATATTTAAAATAGGATTAAAAACTCAATTCAGAAATGAAATTTAATTTTTTTTTTTTTTAAAATCAAAAGAAAAATTTGTAGATTTGATAATGCATTTGAACACTCAAAAGCTTCTGTTGGATTTTTTTCTTGAAAATTAGAGCAAGGACACTCGTTTAAAGTTCTATGGAATTATGGCCCAATTTTCTGTAAACTGGATCTGGTATTTTCAGTAGAATTCTATAGGTTGACAGAAATTTGTTGGCTATAGTTTCAATTTGTTAAAAAGCAGCATTCAAAAGTTATGCTCAGTTCCAGTCATATGTATTAATATAAGGTAGATTGGTACTTAGCAGTTATCCTTTCGACTGCCAAGCAGGATTTAGCACCAATTATATGGATAAGTATGGCATAACAACACACTCATAAAATCTGCATTTTTTCTTGATGTAAGCTAGACTGATTCTCTATATGCCATGCTTTGTTTTTATGAACAAGGCTATGAATTAACTATTATTACTGTATTTTCTTCGTGCATTTTCAAAAAGGTAAGTAAAATTTGACATCTGCCATGTACAGAACAATAAGTAGTGGATTATTTTCAAAGTAATGGAATCCTACCATCAAAAAAGTTATAGGAGGATTATAATTACAGTTTTGGGTTGGAATGCGCTTTAGCCCACTGCTTGGCAGCGGTTGTTTTTGAATGAGGAATAAACGCGCCAACATGGGTAACTCCGTATATCCGCCAACATGGCTGACTGTTTGTACGTTGCCTACACTGTGCAATTCGCTGAATTTTTTTTTTAAGTTTAAAAGGAACGCTGTGCAATGGCATTTTCTTGTAATTTATTTTCGTTATTTTAGCTTATTTTGTTCATTTGTGCACGTTGCCTACATTGTGCAATTCGCTGAAGTTTTTTTTAAGTTTAAAAGGAACGCTGTGTACATGGCATTTTCTTGTAATTTATTTTCGTTATTTTAGCTTATTTTGTTCATTTGTGTACGTTGCCTACATTGTGCAATTCGCAGATTTTTTTTTTAAGTTAAAACGGAACGGTGTGTACATGGTATCGTTTGTCATTTTAATGCCATTTTAAAAAAAATTCCTTCTTTCTTCGATGCCATTTTGGTTACGTTTGCGCGGAGCGTGTCCGGAAGGTTATGTAACGGCATAAAATGTGTAAGTATTACAACATAAAATGTAAATAATTAATTTAAACCTAACTGACAAATATTTTAATGATCATAATGTTCGTTTTGCATATTATTTTATTATCTTTTTGTGGCAACAGTTTCCATACTAATTTATGCTTTAGAATTCTATGTTTTGTTTACAATAGGTTTTCGCGGAGCGTGTCGGGAAGGTTGCAATTGCAAAGACGTTTCGCAGAAACGCACCGAACTGGCGATTTTCAAAACATCGCCAAGCAGTGGGCTAAAGCGCATTTTCACCCAGTTTTGATTTCAAAATGCTGTAACTTTAAAACTACCAGTCAGAATGACTTGATATTTTATGAGAACACTAATGAGGCAGTAAAATTTTGTTTAATGAAGGGAAAGAATAGATCCGAAATTAGCCAATAGATGGCATTATCAGGGGTAAGGTTTAAATGGAAGTGTTAAATACAGAAATGTTGTTAGCCAAAAGAAAACAATAGACTACAGTATTTTTTATGACAAATTTATTAGCAAAAAGAAAAGAATACATGTTTACAGCTAAAGCAGTGATAGTGACGACAAAAAGAATAGCTTCATGAAACAAAACACCTTACTGATGATTAATGCATAAGTTGTTCGATATCCACTACTAGAAGCACCAAATGGCATTTTCCACAAGAAAGCTGAGGGTATTTGTGCTGATGTGGCGCGTGATGCTTGCTTTGAAGTTGGCTAGATTCGCAGACTGCCCACTGTAAACAACATTCTTCAGGCTAAAAATTACACGGGTTTAAGTCAGGGTAACATGGTGACCAGGCTGTTGAAAAATGGCACTTTATGATTCTGTCTTCTCCGAAATGAGCGATCGGCAGCTGCTTCACACAAGTAGCAATGTGCTGAAGAGTTTCATGTTGCATGAATATTGTGAGATCCACACATTGACAGTGAAGTGCCGGAAGGACATGGTTACATAAAAGTGCTTTATACTGCTTGTGTGTAGTGGTGCAAGTAACGGGACCTAAGTGTGATCTTCTTGAAGAACAGATCGATGACAAATGCTGCCGTTATTCTTCACCACACACCGTGACCTTTTTAGACCGAAGGGGTATTGGCTGTAGGAGGAACGTATTCTCAGTTACCCATATCCTGCAGTTTTGCATATTCACGGAACATTGCAAATAGAAATGGGTGTTGTCAGACCACAGAAGGCTCCATGACCATCTATTGTCCAGTTCTATTTGGGCAAGAAATCGTAGTGTAAATGATTCATGTGTTTCTAGATTAGCAATGACGCACATCAAATTTCTTGTACGGATAACAGCACAAGATGTTCTATAGGACTTTACTCACCATGCTGATAGTCGTATCTAACATTCATCAAGTTCCCCCTGTACTGCTGATTCCTGCATCACTGTTCATCTGTTCTTGGAACGTTATAGCCACATCTTCCACTTTGCGTGGCCACCACAAACCAGTTTTCATCTGCCATTGCCCAAACTGGTTTTCGTCCTCTATCTCAATTTGCATCAAATGAACTAGTCTCTTTGAACTTTTCTATCATTTTCCACAGGCCCTGAGTGGTCATAAGGCAAGATTTTGTACCTTTTAATGTCCTGAACTTCCTAATAGCTCTTAATGCAAAGTCATCATTCTGATAGAAAAGCTTCACAAAGAGAGTACGATCCTTCTTTCTCAGAGTCATGATGAAGCACTCAGGCAAAGCATTATGTGTCCCACTAGTGCTCTCCGTTTTTATCATAGCTATGTCCGCGTTGCATATGTCAAGTCTTAGTAATTTAAGTACCTCCACAACAGCAGTTTGAACCTGACAGTGCCATGTATCGGCACATTTTTGGAACAATTTTTTTCCTTTGCCAAACAAATTTCCATTGCCTCACGATTGTTCTGGTAAAATATCTGGTCATTCTGACCGGTAGTTTTAAAGTTAGAGGGTTTTGAAATCGCAACTTTAATTATAATCATCCTGTGTATTAATGGGCACGATTTGATTAGTTAAATATGGCCAACAAAATATTACTTGCAGGACAGCAAAATTAACTCCATGAATTTTGTGCTCATAGTGCTGTAAAAACAGAGCTTCAAGTAAGATCATAATGTCTAACAAAATAGTGGGAACTGACAAAAGCTTTTTATGAAACATGTTGAATACTGATTGTTTATCAAATAAACAGTTCTGTCAAATTTCTGTGGGAGTGGTTGACGCAGCATTGGCAGGAACGCTGCCAGTTTACCTTGTTCATTAGTAGCCAACTTTCATGGTTGACAGAATAATACATAAGTATTAGTAGATCTATTAAAAATCATAAATAAACAGGATTTATAAGCCATACATTAGTTTGTCTCTATTTACATAGCAATATGAACTGTGAAGCCAGCCAACAAACTAGGGATTTACTCAAGAAAAGTATACATCAGAAGTTTCAAAGCTATAGAAAAAAAAAAAAAAAAACAGAAACACCAGAATATAGTTCATATTGCACCAACAACTGTTGTCTGGCCAACTTAATTTACTGATATATCAACATGGAACTGACTCTTTTTCTTTTCAACAGCAGTTGACCATGTCTCTAAAACTATAAAGTGCCATATTCACAAAAAATACCTGATTGAAAATGCTTTCCCTTGCTATGTAAAATTGCTTTGGAGGCCACTAATTTGAAACCACTGCATTGATGTGTAATTTTTTTTATCAATAGAAATTGTGACACTGTAATTATCAAATTTATTTATTTATTTTTAAATCTGACAAGCAATATGGAAGTGTACTTTTATGAGACGTGAAAAACAATATAGTCTTCTCATAGAGAAAAGGGTTACAGGAGAAAACGTCGCAAAGAAGACTACGCAAAGCAAAAGCGTCATATAAGACATCATGATAGAAAATAAAGTAAGACCAAAACATCACAATTCTAAAACATGGTTGTTGAAAATAAAGCTAATAAAAATGTCCCAATTTAAAAATATAATCATTGTATGACTATAACATCACAAAAATGTGTTTTTCAGGCTTTAAAAGTTGTAAATGCATAATTATATAATAATTTGTGAGATGAAGAAGGAATGAGGAATATTTTTGTTTTCATATTTTTAAAGTAACTAATGAATTTTTGCTGAGAAATGAAGAAGGAAACTTAAGCATTCAGAAACTGAAAATGACTATAAAACTAATGCTACTTGTAGCAGTTGATAGAATTTTAGTATTTGAAATTAAACAATTTTAATAGAGGTAACATTCATCTTTTTCTTTTTCTAACATTTTTTAAGACTATATTTAGCATGAAAAGTATCAATAAAACTTAATAAAAGTGATCATTTAATTAAGGGCCTTTATTAGTTAACTATAATTGTTTAAAATTTTATTAACTGCTATACCTAGCATTATTTTTCTACTCAGTATTAATTTTTGAATGTCCTTATTTTTTAAGCTAAAATTTATCAGTTAATTCTTAAAGTATGAAATATAAAAGTAAGAATATTCGTCATTCCTTCATCTACAGCCTTTAAATCCTGGAAAACACATGTATGCAATGTTATCATGATGCAATGATTTGTAGGTGCTTTAACTTTTTACCACGATATTGTCGCCTGTGAATTTTTTTAACTGCGTTATTTTTTGTGATGTTTTGTACCATGGTGTTTTCTCCCAGGATGTGCTTGGCACGATGTTTTCGGCAGACACCAGAAAAAAGGATTTCTTTTAATGGGCTTGATCAAACCCTCACTTACTTTGTTTTCAGTTTTATTTATGTTTGTATATGTTGCACTTAATAATGGATTCTGTTGTTATGTACAAAATGTTGAAAGCTGCCATGACTAAATTTAACCCATAAATGCTGCTCTGAAGTAGTTAAAAAGCTTTTGTTTTATATGATTTCTTGGAAAAATTTTAAAAACTAACCTGAAATATTACATAGTTGAAGTATTGTATACCTGTGTGTTACAAATACTGATTGAATTAGTATCTGAACAAAAAATTAAATCTGCTATGAGAGCTCTGAATTCATGTGTAATTTTTGCTTTGTTGCATTTTTAAGTTCACCATTTAACTTATTCTAACAATAAAGACATACATAACAGTTCTAAATTATTTCCTTATTGACTGTATCTATTGATTTGCTGAAATTGACAGCTGTTTTAACTTGGGTAGTTAGTTCACCTGATGCATTGAAATATCATGTAACCTAACATTTCTTTGCACTTTTCAAAAATAAATTTTTAAACTGAAAGTGCAAGAAATCTAGATCTAGTTTGCTTAACTAAATGAGTATCCTCCCAGTACAGTTAGCCCAAATGGTATTAAGACTGTGATTGGTATTAAAACTTGGATGGATTACTATTCTAAATGCGGAATGTATTGTGTTAATTGTGTTAATGTCGAATGTTCCGCCAGAAAGGTTGTTTTTCTAATTTATTTCAAATATAAATGTTTTTCCACCTGGAGTTCTTTCCTTTAATTCCTTAACAACATACAATTATTTCGAACATTCATTACCCAGATATTCTGTTGCTCTTAATTGGTAGTTGGAAAATAACATTCATTACAGAGGTACACTGCATAGTGAGAGGTCACAAACGAAACCTTTGGAAGAGAGCCACCCCATCTGTTGACCATAGGGTAATTTTTCTAGTTAATGCTGATTAGGTACTGAAAGCTTTTAAAGTATGCATTGTTTAAAAGCTGCTGTGCTAGTTCAAAAATAAAATTATTTCAGTATGCATTTTTAATAAATAATTTTGGTTAAAAGTTAGTTACTGGGTGCAGGTTGGTGATTGTGGTAACCTTTTAAAAAAGATCTTCAAATTATACATATTTATAAATTAAAAGATGTTATCAGCATATTAAAAAAAATAACTTTAACAATGTAAAATGCCAGTTTTAATTATTAAGCATGGTGTGTAGCAGTCATTATATTTGAAAATAAATTATGAAATCCCTTATAGTGCTTACTTTTTCTTTAAAGCACTTACTTTTTGTTTTTAGTGTTTTTTTTTTTTTTTTTAATGAACGTGCATCACCCACATATCGAAGACGAAACTAAGTAAACAACTTTTCTTTCTTATTTGAAGCATCAGAGGAATCTTATTCCCGGAAATACCTTTTCTGCCGTCTCTTCGCATTAACATAACCTTTGATTCACATGAGTAAAGACAGGTGGACGTCGTTATGTATGTCAAAGAATTTTGAAAGGGGTAGAAAATTCTAATACATTCCACAATCTTTTCCTCCCACCTGCAGACTGTAGATGCTTGAATTTATATCAAGATTTTAATAATTTACGTTCTCATTCTGCGTGGTCAGTTCATATTCATGTTTATTATGATTGTTATGCTTATATTATAAGCGTATGTATGAATATTTATAATAGATTTGCAGTAAATGCTGAAGTATAGATAAACTTCAAAAATGGGTAAGTGTGTTTTTAACACAGATTGACTTTATGAAGAATATTCTGAATGGCTTAAATAGAGCAAAAATAATCACAAGGCCATGTGTTCCTGGTGTAAAACAGTATAGCAAGCATGGGAGAGTCTGCTTTAAAGTGTCACATGGATCGTAAGTAATCTTTTTTCTATTTAATTATTATTAATTGCAATGTGTGAAATCAAAAATTAAAATCTTTCGTGGATTTATTAATTTTTTAAATTTTCATTTTCTGCTTTCGAAAAGCTTTTTTTATACTATTCATATACTATAACCTCCCTTCCTATTTTATTCCTGCATTTCATGCATAGCTTCAAAGTTAGGAATTTTGAGCTTACATTTTCAATTTTTTTTGCCAATGCATTATATAGTACAGAAGCGAGTTCTCCTAAGATTCTATATCCTCACCTTTCTCCAAATATATAGAATATTCAAACCATTACAGTTTGCTGCAAAACAAGCAGCATGCTAGTTTTTTTTTGGTCACTTTCCAATCTGGATTGAAAAGGACTAAAAGTTCTGCAGTTTACCAACCCGAGCGAAGAGTGATTCTATTCCGGAAATTAAATGCAGTCTGTTCAAACTTAGAACGAAAAGCAGTCCAGATTTGTAAGTCTTTCTTTTCCTTTATTTAGAAATTCATTCTCCGAATACGACATCTGTTGATTCTGATTGTGTAATATCATGTGCGGAAGAATGTTTATATTTTTCAAAGATAATTGGTTTTGATATTCAATCTGGGATTTGTTTATGAGCACTTAAAAGAGTTTTACTGTGCTTGTTGAGCAGAATATGTTTTGGTTTCATTTGGCTATTTATATATGTTTATAAATATGGGTTGCAGATCATTATTATTATTTTTTTTAAATCAAGAGCAACGTTTGTTATCTACTGCATGTTAAATTAAGATCGTTATGATATTTTGTATTCTAATATTGTGATGTTACAAAAGATATAGAAGTATTCTTAAAAATTATGTTTAATGGATATACCGAAATGTGAAGAGCATTATTTAGCGGAAGATCTAAACAATGGCCACAATCTACCCTCTTTCTTTCTGCAGTTACGCTCGACTATCCGGAATTTTCAGATATCCGGCAGTCTGCAATTTCCAAGCATACCAGTTTTTGTTAAGCTTTTACTATATAAAGGATGACAAGCAATTTCCCTCTTCTGATTTCAGAAATATTCCTCCGTTTTTTTATTTATTTTTACTTAAATTACTTTGCAATATATGTAAGGAAAAGCAATCATATAATGAAAATTTAGAAAATGTTTGGAATTTTGATTTAAGTTAATTATTTAAATCCTAATATGAGTGTAAAAAGAAATGTACAGTAAGTTCTATTTATTTCTAGGTGCCTAGCATAAAAAATATCTGAAAGGGTAAAATATAGCTATTGGTTGGAGTAACAAGCTTTTTCTTCAAATCGAATCCTATTAGTATTGCAACTTCCAGTTCTTCAAGTGTTGTTTGTGCTTCATGAAATTCAGATACTTTAGATGATACTGTAGGAGCTTCAAAAGATGTTTTGGATGCTGAAATTTTGTGGTGTTTGAAAATGGTGACAAGCCATTACTTTTATAGATCTAGAAGGGACATGTGTAAACCTTTTTCAAGTATGTTCCCTTACAGTGTTATAGCAAGATTCTTTTCTTCTAGTGAAAGCTTGCTCATCTCCGCCACTTTGGATTAACACCTTATTTTCAGAGTTTCATGTATGATGAATTTAAAAAGCTATCCCATTTTACCTTGTTATTTCATGAGACTGAATAAAACAAATAAAAAAAGCAATTAGATTTACATATCAGATATTGGCAGTCCAACCAAAATACAATTGCAACTGATTTTTTACCTGTGTTTTCTCAGGGCATGTAACAGCTGCTAAAATTTTTTAAAGTTTTCATATGGCAGTTAAAAAAACTAAATGTAAAAAAGCTGCTACATATAAGTGTGGATTTGTCTGTCGTAAATTGGAAGTTTTATGAAACCCTCCAACATGAATTGAAAAAGGAATATGGCATTGGATGTATATCTGTTGGTAGTTGTGGCTTGCATATTTTGAACAATGCTTTCCATAAAGGAGCATCCACTACAAGCTGGGATACACCTTCTATTTTAGAAGCACTGTATCATCTACTCTAAGATTCTCTAGTACGGCGAGATTTTTTAACAGCGAGTGTTATATATGTAACTGTATTTATTATTATTATTAACCATAACTGTGATCTAGAATATTGAATAGCTATGTAGAATAAACAATGTTTTCATATATATGGTAATCATCATTTAGCACTTATCTAACATATGAAAATGATGCCTGGTACAGTCGGTAGTAGGTTAAAAAAATATTTTTTAAACAATCATGCAGCATCACTTGTGAATAAATAACCTTAAAGATATTCTAAACTATGAAACTATGAAATTTTCATCGCCAGTAGATTTGTTGTTTATTTTCCTTTAAATTGGCTAATACATATATATAAAGTATATAAAGTTTTAAATTAAATATGGATAGCCACCAAATAACCTGCATTTCGAAGGTAATTTAAACGAAAATTGGAAGAAGTGGAAAGAAAAGTACCAGATTTACATGTTAGTGTCTGGCGGTCACCTGAAATTAAAGTAGGTATTTTATTTCATATCGTTGGTGAAGGAGCACTTGAAAAGTTTAATAAGTTTAATTTAAATGAAGAAGATAAGAAAGATGTTGACAAAGTAATTGAAGCCTTTGAAAATTATTGCATACCCAAAGCAAACCAAGGTGTTGATAGATATTTTTCTGTCAAACACAAGATATAGGTGAATTGTTTGATGATTTTTTAACAGAGTTAAAGGAATTAAGTAGTAACTGTAGATTTGCGGAATTAAAAGGTAGTTTAATTAGAGATAGAATAGTAAGTGGAATTTTAAATGAAAATCTGAAAGATTATTAAGGGAAGATCAGTTAACATTGGAGAAATGTATTCAAATGTGTAAAGCTTTTGAATTAGGAGAATTTCAGCTGAAAACTTTTAACTGAAGAAAATAAAATAGAAGTGATCAAGTGGAACAAAATTCCACCCTCAGAGGAAAAAAGCTCAACCTTCTAAAAAAAATGCAGTGTAAAACAAAACCAACAAAGTATTAAATCATCTTCAAGCTATCAAGGAATTAAGTACAATAATCCCAAACCATGTAGAAAGTGTGAAACTTTACATAAGTTAACAAATGTCCTGCTTATAATAAGATTTACTTATACTGTAAAAAAAAAAAAGTCGCTTTTGTAAAGAGTGCACTTATAAAATTGTTAATGTTGTACACAACAGAGCATAAGGTGCATTGTAATGGTAATGAATATGTTTTAGGATCAGTAGCAGATGAAAATCCATTTTCTAAAAATACAATAGAATGGTTTGAAAGACTAAAAGTAAACAGTGTAATGTGTTTCATGGCCTTAATTTAAACAATTAAATTTAAGAGCTAAATATTTGACTGAATCAAACATCACTTTAAATAATTACAGTGGTTCTGAAACTGATGTGGTTGGAAAATGTAAATACTTAACGGGATGAAGTAGAATTTCAAGTAGTAGCATATGGTAAAACTGTTCCAGCTATTTTAGGTTTGCCTACATTACAAAAATTACACCTCATACAAAGGATTTGTATGGCAAATCCTGAATCTAATGAAAAGTTACCAGAATCTTAAAATGGATATCATGATTTATTTAAAGGAACTGGGAATTTAACTGGGTATCCCTATCGCATTATATTAAAACCAGAGACCTTTGTTAAAATAGAGCCCTGTAGGAAAATTCCACTCAGTCTGTTAAATCCATTAAAAAAGGAACTGACAAGAATGGAAAAAGATGGTATTATAAAGAAAGTTAACCTACAGAATTTGTGAATTCCATTAGTTGTAGTAAGAAAAAAAGGATGGTAATTAAAGAGTGTGTTTAAACTCTCAGTACCTTAACCAAAATATACTCAGAGATCATTATCACATACCAACCTTTGAAGAAATTTCATCTTAAATAATAATTGTGAAGGTGTTTAATAACACCTTCTATAAGGTGTCTATAAGGTGTTAGATGCAAACAAAGCATTTTGGCAAATTAAAATGTCAAATTCAAGTACTGAATTTACTACATTTAATACTCTGGTAGATATTTGTTTTTTAAGGTTGCCGTATGCACAGAGTTCATCATCAGAAGGTTTTCTGAAATTTTTAGTGATTTAGGTGTTCAAATATACACATATAACTTATTTGTTTAGGGAAAAGATAAAGAAGATTTAGGATTAAAGAAATTGTGAAAGAAAGGCAGAGAAAAGAATGTTTAAATAAATGTAAATTTGGACTGAATGAAGTCAAATATATGGCACATATATTTTCTAAAGATAGTTTAAAAGCAGATGAAGACAAAATTAAGGCTATTAAATATATGGGACATATATTTTCTAAAGGTAAGATGTAAAACCGCCAAAAAATGTCAAGGAATTAGAAACTTTCCTAGGGATGATTACACATGTTTCTAGATTTATACCTAATGTATCAGAATTGACATCATGTTTAAGAGATTTATTGAAAAAACAAGTTACCTGGAACTGGAATGCAGCACATGAAAAAGCATTTAGAAGACCAAAGGGGTCCTTGTAAATAAATCAGTTTTACAGTATTTATGATATAAACATACCAGTAGTTTTATCTGTAGATGCATCTCAAGAAGGACTAAAAGCAGTCTTAATGCCGAATAATTTACCAGTAGCATAATGCATCTAAGGCGTTAACAGATACGCAGAAGAATTATGCTCCAATTGAAAAGGAAACATTAGCCATTGTATTTGTGTGTGAGAAATTTCTCCAGTATATTGGAAAATATATTGGAAATATACTGGGAATCAATTTTCAGAAAGCCATTAAATAAATTCCCAGTAAGATTAGGAATGCATATAAGATTGCAGTCGTATCAGTTTAAAATGAAATATAAACCAGGAAAAGAACTTTTTATAGCAGATGCATTATTAAAATCCTTTAGTGATAAAGGATCTGATTTCTTTGAAGATACAGAAGCTCATGTTGGATTGGTTGTACAGTGTATACCAATGTCTAGAAACAAAATGGAAAATTTTCAGTTGGAAACAGAAAAAGATGCACTATAAGATTTCAGAAAATTAATTAAAATTGGATGACTGGATGAAAAATGTATGGCTGCAGAACAGGCAAAACCATATTTTAACTTCAGAGAACCAAATGGATTAATATTTAAGAATTCTTGTGCTGTTGTACCAAGAAGTTTAAGAAAAAATATGTTAAGTAGATTTCATTATGGTCATTTAGGAATAGTAGAATGCAGGAACAAAGCAAGAGAAATATACTGGCCAGGAATGTTGAAAGAAATTGAAGATATGATACTGAATTGTCCAACATGTTTAAGGTTACAAAAAACTAACACTAAAGAACCAAGGTTATCTAAAGAAATACCTATACTAATGGTCCATGGGAAGTATTGGGAATAGATCTTTTACTTCCAAGGCAGTGATTATCTAATAGTTAAAGATTATTTTAGCAAATATGTTGAAATTGGACATTTGGAAGATTTGTCAAGTGTAGCAGTGATAAAGCAATTGAAATCATTTTTTGCTAAGCATGGTATTCCCAAAATAGTATATTTGGAGAATGGTCCACAATATTGTTGCAAGAAAAATAAAGAATTTGCATGGAGATGGAATTTTTAAACCAGAACGTCAAGTCCAAATTACCCACAATCAAATGGAATGGTTGAAAGACATACTCAAACTGTGAAGTGAATGTTAGAAAAAGCTGTAGTTGAAAACAAGGATCCATATTTAGTATTACTAAAATTAAATCCCCTTCAGAATTGATGTTTAGAAGGAAAGTGAATGGATTGATGCCTATAAAAGAGAATTTCATCCAAACTAAATGATATGAAGAGCAAAAACAACATTTACTGAAGAGACAAACCTTACAAAAAAGCTTTTATGATAGGAATGTAAGACCATTAAAATCACTGAAAGTAGGAGATCGTGTGTACGTAAAAGAGAAAGGGGGAAAAAAAAGGAAAGTGGAAAAATTATAGAGGAAGCAGAAATACCACATTCATACAGTTTTATAAGAACAGATGGAAGAATTACAAAAAGGAAATGAGATATTCTTAAAGGAACTAATTGGAAAGAGTTTACAATGTAAAACAGCTATGGAAATGAGTCATGAGGATGAAGTTATGGATGAACCGAGATAGCTCAGATTAGTAGGAACATTTCAAATTTAAATGTGTGTGTAAGTTCTTCAGAACCTGACAGAAGTGTTGTGATATCAAATATTGAAAAGAGGTATTGTATCACCAAATTTTGCAAATGGATATGACTACTCGATCTGGTAGGACTGTTAAAAAGCCTCATTATTTAAAAGCATATGTATGATTTTATTATTATTATTATTATTTTTGTTAAAAAAAAGGAAATGTTGTATGTGTAACTGTATTTATTATTACTAACTATAACTGGGATGTAGAATATTGAACAGCTATGTAGAATAAACATTATTTTTGTAGATTTTGTAATCATCATTTAGCACTTATCCAACATATAAAACTGGTACTGCGAGTGTGCATAAGACTGTGCCATTGAAATTTTGTAACCATATGTGGTTAGAGAATGTACCAGTATGTTTGTGTGCTTTTGAAATTTAAGATTATAAAAGGTTATGTCAAGCGAATTGAGAATGGAAAATATGCAAAAACAACTTGCAGATCATATGAAATACTTAGGGATGCAATTAAAGACAAATTAATGCCTGTAAAATTCCTTTCATTTGTGTGGCTGAATTGGTCAAACCCCTTTTTGGAACTGTACCAAAAGTGATGAACCACTTGTTCCATTTTTTTGCTTTTGATTTACACAAATTAGTAAAGCAACTTTTACAGTATTTCAGAATTATAGAAGACAAGTGCATGTTAAAAATCAGTTCATCACTGAAATATTTGTATAATTTTTCTGAGAAAGGTATTGTTAATGGAATAAGCAAAATTAGTTTAGGATTTAGGGCTCATCTTGTAAGAACTATAGGTATTAATTCAGTACGCTGATTTTTGTTGTTTAACTTCTAAATTAATGTTTTTCCGGCGTTTTGTTTTAGTTTAAGAACTATATGCTAAAAAAAGAGATCTTGGATAAAGACTACCTTTATCTTAAACGTGACTCACAATATTTTATTTTACAGCTACTTGAAAAGCAGATGGCAAAATGTCCAGTTAATTATTCACTAATCCGAAATGCTGTTTCTGTGAATCCAAAGTATATGGCGCAAAACAGCATATAAGCATAAGAGAAAATGAAAAGTATGTTGATGCATTTTTCTCAGAAAGAGGTCATATTGCAGAAGAAGGCAATAACGTTCTTTTGGAATATTCCGATTTCATTGAAAAAGTTGTCCAGCCGTACCTTACATAATTTGAAACCTATGATGTGAAAAGAATGAGATTAGATACTTTTTTGCACACATTCATTAATGAAAAATATACGGTCTACTGGAAAGTTGTCCATTTTTATGACAACAATTTTCGACACGTAAGTACATGTTTACTTGTTGCATGTTCGGCTCTCTAGTTTTATCACTTAATGTATACATACTGATGTAGCAAATTAACTAAAAATTGATTCATGTTAGTCTTAAGTGTGAAGCCATAGTGTACCCATAGTTACTTATAAAGTTAATTTATGCCACTGTATTTCTTAGGAATTTCAACAGGGAAGAAATGATAGAGAAGCATGTAGAAATTTATTGAAAGTATTTGGTGAAGGTACAGTTTCTGATAGGACATGCAGAAGATGGTTTGAAAAAAGGTGATTTTGACCTTTCTGATAAGTCACATTCTGGGCGACCATCTTTCATTGACAACGATATTGTTAAGACCATGGAGCAAGATCCTTTTCTGACAACATTGGAGATCACAGAAAGGTTTAATTCAGCTCAGCAAACCATTTCGGACCGTATTCGAAAGATACAAGTCATGTGGAAATATTCAAGATGGATGCCACATGATTTAAGTCAAAAGAATTTGGATGATCGAGTCATCTTATGCATATTTCTGCTTGCTCTGAACAAAATTGAGTCCTTGAACTGGATGATAACTGGAGATAAAAAGTGGATTACCTATGAAAGCATCGTGAGGAAAAGTGCATATTGTGGACTCGGAAAACCTAGCCCTTCCACCTCTAAACCAAATTTGACTCTGAATGAGAAAATGTTCTGTATATGGTGGGACATTGGATGACCAATACATCATGAGCTTTTAAAACTGAACGAGAAGGTCAATTAAAAGAAGTGTTTTCAGCAACTGAATAATTTAAAGACACCAATCCAAGAGAAGAGGACAGCAGTGTTCAATACGAAGAACATCATACTGCATCATAATGCCAGGCTACATGCTGCTTTGGGGACTTATAAAATAATTGCAAAACTAGGCTGTTAAATTGTGTTGCATCCACCATATTCTTCAGACTTGTTACCCTATGACTATCACTTGTTTTTGTCCTTCCAAAATTTTTTGAAGGGCAAAAAATTCAAAAAAGAAGAAGATATCAAACAAGCACTGGCTCAATTTTTTGCATCAAAAGATACAACATTTTTCAAAAATGGAATATACAAATTGCCCTCAAGCTGGCAAGAAATCATTAGTAATAATGGCAGTTATGTTATATAATAAAGTTTATTAACGATAATAAAAATTTTTATTGTGTTTTATTCCAAAACTGGGCAGAACTTTCCATTAGACCGAATATTTCAGGTTATGGGAAACATTTAAAATGGTCTTTGTTCTTTCTCATGGGCAAGCTTCTGTTGAATGAGGATTTAGTATCAATAAAAATAAAGAAGCTGAAAATCTGGGGGAAAATTCATACATTGTCCAGTGCATAGTTTGTGATTAAGGGAAACATGCTAGTGGGATACATAATGTATCAATTATGAAAGAGATGAGAGCGACAGCTTCATCAGTTCATTCAGGTTATCGGTTAAAGTGCTTGAGAATAAAGCAAATGAACTTGCTGAAAAGGCTGAAGTTACAAAAGACTTAAATCTTTTAAATAAATCTAATGAAATGTTAACTATTTATGAAAAGTAAACTCTGTTAAGAGAACTGGATTTAGATATTAATGAAAAGAAATAAAAAAATTCGAAAATGAAAATAATATTCATTAATGAACACTTCTTGTTTCTCTTTTTTTTTATGCTGCAAAATACTTTGTATGAATATAATAAATATGTTTTTTTAATTATTTAATTTCCTTATTGTTAACTGAAATTTCATCATTAAATCTTGTAATATGACTTTAGTTTTGCATAGGGTTTCCCCCATTCTCTATTGTAGACTAGTTCTCTAAATTGAATTATTTAAAATTAAAAATTAATTGTAATTATTTTCCATGGTTGAGTAATGCTGATTCTCTCATAATAAATACTGAATTTCTCACATTTTAAATTATAGTCAAGTCTCATTTTTCTTTTAAGGTTATATATATATATATGTAATTAAGCAGGTGCTTTTTTCCCCCTTAAAATGTGCTTCAAACATGCTTACATGTACTTATTTTTTTAACTAAAATGTGGCTACTAACCCTGTTAAATAAGCATTGTATATGATACATTAAAAAAATGAAGTACCGTTGTTCTCTCTACAAGTTCAGCAATTTGTTTATGCTAAAAAGACATAACAGAATCCTTCAAACTCAGCATTGTGCACTTATCTCTCTTGAGAAATATTTTTGTAATTTTCTCCCCATGTACACTGCGATCTGTTTTCATTTAAAAAAATTCAGAGCGTTACGCAGATTTGGCATTCCATGCCAGCCGTGATCACGGGCAACAAAAGGAAGGTTACCAGAATAAAATCTGATAACAAAATCACCAAAAAAAAAAGGCATGCACACAATACTTCACTTTAGCCTAATTTTGAAACAATGGAAGTTATATTTTTGAGGGAGTGAATTGTGTGTATTTAATTCACCATGAGAGAAAACTTTATCTTGCTTTTTAAGAAGGGGAGTTCATTTGACTGCATGAAGAGATGCTGAGAACCCTTCTGAGGTTGCAAATGAGTTAATTCCAATTCCATTGCTATAAGGCAGGGGTTTTTAGCCCCATGCGTGCCTTTTACCATTGCTAGATGGTCATTCCCCCATGGGATCTCACTCTTTATGAGTACGGATGGGGTAATCCCAAGGTAGCCTATCTTTTTAAAGGATCCCTCTTGGTGACACGGGGACATGATCCTGGGGCCGTAGCGTTCTTTCCTCCTTTCCTTTTCGTCTCTCCGTATGTGTTCTGTTTTCATTTCTTGCACCCTTGTGGTTTTCGTTTTTGGAGATTGAGACTCGGAGTAAGATTCTGTTACATTTCTTTGTTTCTAGTTTCTCTTGGAACAAAAACCACCTATGTGTTTCCTGTGTGTGTGAAACCCTCAAGGCTGGAAAGGAGGGTCTTGATAGTTAAGGGGTGATATACTGCCCCCAACACACTGCTTTGGCCTTTGCTTGAGATTGAAATAGGAGGTGCATAGCTATCCCCCACTACTGTCAATTGGCTGGTCACTTTCATTTACGGTCAGTGACTTGGGGTAAGCTTTCGCGAAAGCTGACTATAGGGCTTCAGATTGCATGTAGACCTAGTTAACGCAGTACAGGAATCTGCATCCGTGTTGGGTGGGGATGCCAGATCCAAATCGTTATCAGTTGCCAGCTCTGCTGATTTAGGGCCATACTCCCACTAACCTGATTTGCAATGTATTTCTCCTGAATTTCTCTTATTTAAAAAATTTCTTGCGATTTTTATGTAGCGTGGCTTAATACTTCGTTATTTGCGTCCAAATAACTTTTGGCACTGGAAAAAGCTTATTTTTTTCCCCTCTAGCTATATATAAAAGAACACCAAAGTTGTTTCATCAATGAGATGACATGTTTCTGCATTGTGTGCGAATCCAAAACACCGTGTTCCAGTTCTTTGACGAGAATCAAATGCCACTGTGAGTTATCTGCTATACATTGGTGTGCAAAAATTAAGGACGAAGTCAAAAAATTAGCATATCAGCTGAACGAAGAGGCAGAGCGGACAGAAAGACCAATCAGGAGATTAAGTAAGGTGATGTACAATAGCACATGCGCAGATATGCAGGTAGACATAATGGGGGAGTGTCTGAGTAGTATAAAGCATGTTGTCGGTATAAGATCAGTATTTCTGGCAAAGAGATTGCACGCCGTATCGCAGTTTAAATCACACCGAGTTGCTGCCTCAGCGAAAAACGGCGAATAATCAATCTGTTAGACGACATCTGGAGGCTTTTACCTGAGGTCGAATCATTGGGAAGTTGGAGGAAGGCCGCAGTGTGACAAGTGTGGCTGCAGAGTTCGGAATTGCTCTTAGCATCGTTTGACGACTTTTGAGACATTTTCAAACAACTGTAACAGCTATCCGTGGTGTTCGTCCAGGAGGAACAACAGGCACCGATGCCCCGTATATTGCCTTACAGGCCAGACGAAACAGGCGGCAGACAGCGGGAGAAATCGCTAGACACACGACACAGGCGACTGGACGACCGATATCGCGTTTTACCGTGGCCAGAAGACTGCACGGTGGTGGTCTCTTTGCACGACGCCCTGTACGGTGTGTACCTCTAACGCCTGCCCATCGGAGAAGGCGTTCTCTGTGGTGCCGGGAACACCGGAATTGGAGAGACAATGAATGGGGACGAGTACTCTTTACAGATGAGAGCAGATTTAGTCTGAGTTGCGATTCTAGACACATACACATCTGGACAGAGCGGGGAACACGCAATAACCCCTTCAACATCATCAAAAGGGACTGTTTTGGAGGTCGCGGAGTTCTCGTTCGAGCAGACATAATGCTTGGTAGCCGGACCGACCTTCATATCTCCCAAGGAGGTTCGTCACCTGGGACTGCTATTGTAACGAGGTTCTTCTTCCTTACATGCGTCTTTTCACAAGGGCTATGGGTCCTCAGTTCCTCTTCATGGACGACAACGCTCCACCTCATCGCACAGTTACTGTCGAAGAGCTGTTGGAGAGTGAAGATATTGAACACATGGATTGGTCGGCAAGGTCTCTGGATCTAAATCCCGTCAAGCATGTACGGAACTTACTAGGGAGACCCGTGGCAGCACGTAACTTATCGCCAGTAACGATTCCGAAACTGCGATTGGTGCTACAAGAGGAACGAGCAGCAGTGTCTCAACAGCTCATTAACAACCACATATCCAGCATGTTCAAATGATGTGAAACCTGCCTAGCAGTTAGGGGAGATCATATCCCCTATTAAAGACCGGATGTTTCTTGCTGGACACCCATCACAGGGATGTTTCGGCCTTCAGTCGCATTGCGCTCCATGCTACTTTTTCAATAAAGCTTCTTTTTATCCCTCTGATTTCTCTTTTAGTAAGTGCTGCTTACATTACTCATGTCCTTACGTATTGGGGATCTTATGGTATTAAATGTGTTGATTTGGAAAGCTTTTGTACAAAGTTATATTGAAAAAACCGTCTCGTCCTTAATTTTTGCACACCAGTGTGTATTAGCTATTGAGCACAAAGCAAGATCAAGGTTGTTTATTTTGTTCATCTTGCTAATGAGCAGCAGAAGTTTCACATGCTTCCCAGAAACAGTTTTAAAAGACTGCAATCTTTTATCTTAGCTGTGTCTGTGAAAAATATAAAATACTCATGTACTATTCAAAAGTCGTACACAGATGACTTTTCTGCTATTATTTCATCAAGGAAATGTAATGTTGCAATGAGAACCGTTTGTCATGTTGGAAAAAAATTAAATTTTTCTGTGGAGACAAAGGACCAAAGCGTTATTAATGTAGAATGCCCATTCTCTACCTTTTTACTGGAGTACATCCCACTGAATGCATTGGATTATGCTGCAGCCTTTATAGTTTTTAAGTTATTGATTGCATTAAAACAGTTTCATTCTGCTTATCTGCAGATGGAAACAATAATACCGATGAAAAACTGTACCCATTTTTTTTTAAAATCCAGTCTTTAGATATCGAGTGTAGTTTACTTTCTGTCCTCACTTTAGAAAGAGGTTTGACAGGCTTATATAGCACAGCTAATTATTAAAACTTTAAAAGAAAGTGCCAGTTCTTCAGATTAATTGCTTAGCAGTTTGTTCCGACAATGCACCGAGAATGGTAGGCTTGAAGACTGATGTAGCCCGCATTGCATGTACTTTGAGTACATGCTTTTTTTTACTGTCTCACTTACATTTCTTGTTAAAATTGAAATATTTTGTTCCAGAGTTCTTTGAAAAGAAAGGGTTTATAAATGACCACAAACTTTGTGGCTGCTAACACTCTTTATTGAAACTAGAAGTGACGTTGTACACTTTTGAGGTTTTATGGTATCTGGCATTCAAAAGCAGTAGAATTTTTTTAAAATCAAAAATTGCATTTCAGATTTGCCTGAACTTCTGAACTTCTACAAGAGAAAATTACTTTAGACTTTAAGACCAAATCCTACATACTTCCAGAAATGAGGCTCGTGTTACATCGCAACTGAGTCTGTTGGAAAAATTATGTCAGTGTTAAACCTTTTGATGAAAATTCAGATACTGAATCAGATAATGAGAAACGAAAACTATTTTCAATTAGAGTATGTCATTGGACCCACAATATCTAAACTTTCTAGAAAAGGAGATTTTTGTAACATGCCCAGAAAAAGACCGTATGTATTATATGCACTTTAGGAAAAAGTAATGAAAAATAAACATAAAATATTAAAATCAGCAGCAATAGAAATGATGATCCATAAGTATAAGAGAAGTCATTATGGCCTTACTATTTATATATAATTATATTTAGAATGTAATGATTTCGTATTAAAGAAATATTAATGTATGAATATATTTTACTTATATATAAATAACCATATACAGGGTGGTCAAAAAGAAACTTTGCCAACATCTGCACTTCTAGCGTCCGTTCCGGTTAACCGATTGAGATGAGAGTGCAAATATAGTTATTTGGAGGTATGCACTCGAGATTCTGTGAATGGCGCACAGGGGCACTCACGGTTATGGTTATAGTTACAGAAACTCAAAAATGTCGAATGGCAATGCCAACTTTTTCCAGTCACAAAATTTTCAGCGCATAAGAAAACCTTAAATACCGTTGGAATGGTACCAATATGTTCAAAAATGAATGTGTTATGCATGCCCAAAAGAGATTTCTGAAAACCAGCCAACGAAACACAATCTGGGAGCATGCAAAAAATTTGCATATAACAGAGATACAAATCACAGAATGCTGATCATCAGATATTCAATGTAAGAAACTAACAAAATATCAGGCGGGTACACGAAGTCGTCATTCGAGAACTCGCTCATGGCGACGAAATTACTCTTCCTGGAAAAGATCGTGGTGAATTGATAAAACTGCATTATCAAAATGGAATCAACACTGCAACCGGAATTGCGTAGGCCGAATTCACTTAATGACATCTTTTTGATGCAAGATGGATCACCTCCACATATAGCGAGGTTTGTTAAATGGTCTTAGAACAGCATTTTGGTGGTAGCATCATCTCATGCCATTATACTTTTTCGTGGCCTTCACGATCCAACGACTTCATATAACAGGTAGGGCTTGCTTATTCTACAGGGTATTCGTCTGCTAGCCGAGCCCCCGCATATACCATGTGATTTAAGGTCTTGGCGCTCTTGAAGAGTGATAGCTGAGGCTGTTCATGGCAGGTTTAACGTACTTTTGATATGGCAGGGAGTGTTTTTTATTTCCGTCTGCTGCCAGTCGGCAGATAACGATCTCGAATTAGATTATTAGATTTTTTACAGTTAGTTTTAGATTTTTAAACTTAAGGCTTTTTTTCCTGAATATTTGAACTATATTTTTAATAATCGCTTTAAATTATTTGCACCGTTATTTAAGGTTAAATAATTTTAGGAAGAAAATCTAAATAACAGAAAACCGAGATGGAAACTTTATTTTTAACATTTAAAAATTAAAATAGTAAAAATTAATTGCAATACTGTTATAATGTTTGAGGGGGTAAAAAATCTCGTTTATTTTTAATGCACTGCATCCTAAAGAGAAAGAAAATCACATTGTAAATGTGTACTTATGCAATTGATGAAATATATATTTAGTTAAATAAAAAATTTTATTTAATAATTTTATCCATCCTCTTATAATCTAATTAGTATCTAATAATACCATCTTCTTAAGGTAGAAGGATGGGGAAGAATGTCATTGAACTGCCTGGCATAATTATATGTTTTTGCTGAATAAAAGTTTAACACGTTCGCTGCCAAACGACCTACGAGACCTACTTCGACCTACGAGGTAACTCGTGGTTGGCAGCGAACGTGTTAAAGTAATGGCAAATGTTCGGAGGTCTTCTGAATATTCAAGTCTGTCTATGAAGTCCTTTGCAGCTCCAGAGAACTAGAGGAAGGGAGCAAAAAAATTAAGATTTTAATATAATATTAAACATAAAAATTTTAAATATAGCATAATAAAACAAACATATGAGTTTTAGCAATAACTAATAACATTTTTATGTAATGGTCACCTCAAAGATATAAAAAAAACCTACACATGCAATATTTTCATGACACTGATGGAAATACAATCTGTGACATTGCACCCTGTATGTGCTTCAACAAAATGACATTGCAAGCAGGCACCATGAGGAGTAGTCTGGTTCAATTCACATTACAGTCAGATCCCAATTTAATGAACCTCTATTTACTGAATTTTGTGATTTTACTAATTTTTCTTTTTCCCTGATTGTCTTTTTTGTTTTGGACCCCGATATAGTGAATAACTCCTGATTTCACAAATAAAATTCTTAGTCCCAAATGAGTTCATTAAATCAGGATCTGTTATGGTTTTTTAGGTCAGTGTGACATAGTTTCCTCCCTCCTACTTACTTAACCAGTATCTGTTTTGTGATAAGAGAGATGATATAACAGCTTAATATTTCTCAGCATAAACATTCAGTTAAATAGTTTAAAAAGTAAACTCTCTTCCTGAAGAAATGACATTCCAGAATGGGGGAGGAAAGATTAATTAAAGGGTTTAACATTTCTTTAAGTATATTCAGAAAAATATCATGACGTTTTAAAGGTGTAGTGATTTTTCATTGTAAGGAAATGTAAGTGTACATACAGCTAGAGTGAAAACAATAATGTAATTCTATGTATATGGTGGTGGCATCCTCACCTTTAACATTTTATTACATGAGAATTCTTACTTTGTAATTCTCGATTGTAATAGAAACCGAAAGGGTCCTTTTGGACCACCTTAAAGTTCTCTTGAAATTCTTTTACAAATGCACATACGTTCAAAAACAGAATACATCATCATATGAAACAAACATAAGGTCAAAGGGTGCCTTCTGGAGAGAAGAGGGTCAAATGCAAATTTAAAAGAAAATTTGAGTCACTTTCAGATTGTTGATAATGGTAGATGGGGGGATATTTCTGCTCAAGGCAATGTTGATCAAAGTTACTTTGATTTTGCCATCAACAATTCTTTTTTCATAAAAATCTATTAACAAACTCAGTTACATTTCACTGCATGTAGTTTAAACTTCTAAAATGAACACCACCTCCCTTTTCTTGAGATTATATTATTGGAACAAAATAATGCAATCTTAATTACTGATTTCCTCACTCAGTGTATGTCATGGGGGGATCAACACATCTTATTAACTAAAACAAATATATTGAATATGTATATTATATATTGAATATTATACTGAATATGTATCAAAAGATAACAAACTTCAACTCAGTATTTGTCATTAGGATTAAACAAAACAAATTGATATTATAGTTAAAAATTCTTTCTCTCTCCCCCATTTTCTTTTTTTAAATGATTACTATTTAAAATATTGTAAATTTTCACATCATATTTTTTCAATTATGATAAATTTCCAACAGCATCGTAGATCAGACAGAATTATAGTCCAGATTGTTTTTATTTTAAATGATTTTGTAGAAAATAATGATAAAGCAGTCAGTTTTATAAAAGTAATCTGATTTCTAAAATAATGCTTTTTAAATGCTTATGTTCAATATTGTATGAAACAAGATTTTCAGTTTTTTTTTAACAAAGTAAACAATCTTTTCTCAGTAATTTAATAGTAATAATAGCATTTTTCTTTTTTTTATCGCAGGCAGTACTTGTTTACGAAACCAAAATGTGTACGGCATGGCGAAAAAAGGCTAGAGCCAATTGGCGCAGCTTTCTATTTCTACGGAGTACACGTAAAAAGAATATATAAAATGCAATTATTTGTAAAGGGGGATTCCAGTAAATAGTGTCGCAGTATTTAATACATTTTGATGCTAATAATACATGCTGAAAATGTCATATACAGCGGCAATTTTCTTATACAATATGGCTGAAACTTTCTAACCAATTTAACAGAGATAGTAAAATGAGAAAAATACTGAAAATAAAATAATAAATCATGAAATTTTAACTTTCCTATGAAAGGTTACAGGTTCTCCTTTTAAAAAAATTTCTTTACATCCATACGCGCTGCACCGGATAACCATTTTTCCTGAAATTTTATGTAACAAAGCAGAGCAGTTGTCTTTTGTCCCATAGAAATGAACGTAAAGTATTTCCGGACTTTCGGAATTTGACCAGTAGTCACGTGACACTAATGCTGGAACCAGCTGGAAGGTGCAGATATGCTCTCTACCAGTATATATCTTGTTGCCACGTTCTCCCGATCACACCTATGGATTTCTGGTTTTGGGGATATCTCAAACCCAGAGTTGACCTGTGCAATCCGCAAACTTTGTTGGATTTAAAGGATTTTATACGGCGTGAGATTGCAAACATTCCTCATGCCATGTTGTGTTCAGCAGTATTGTCCACCATCTCCCGATGCAATGCATACTTGCCTGTGATGGCACCCTTGTGGAAAATGTTTGATCTAAATAAAGGTATTCTTTAGTCTGATATGTGTTGTCATTAGTGATCGGTGTTTTTTTTCTCTGTCATATGCAAATTTTCTGCATGCGCCCAGATCGCGGTTTGTTGGCCAGTTTTCAGAACTCTTTTTTGGGTATGCATAAGACCCTGGTTTTTTGGACGTATTGGTACTGTTCCTACGCTATTTAAGGTTTTTGCATGTGCGGAACATTTTGCGACTGAAAAAAGTTGGCATTGCCATTCAACATTTTTTAGTTTCTGCAACTGTTAGCGTCCCTGCGTTGCCATTCACAGAATCTCGAGCGCATACCTCCGAATAAGTATATTTGCAATCTCATCTTGATCAGTTAACCGAACGGACGCTAGAAGTGCAGATGTTGGCAAAGTTTCTTTGTGTTGACCCAGTATATTATAAAAATTAGGTGGGGGGAACTATAAATAGTACTCAGAAAACCATGACATGTAATCTGATAAATTTACTAGTCTGTGCCACTCTTGTTTCCCACGTCTCTAGATGAAAGTATGATCAGGAGTAACTTTAGAATTATGTTTTAATTTTTTTTTTTTTTTTTTAAGTAGAAATAGTTATTTTGGAGTTCATTGAATCATATACCAAATAAAAGGAAAAGGCAGCATTTTTTATTATAGTATCAGAATACAGAGTGACACAAAAAACCTGTTTTATTTATTTAATGTATTATTCTCCTTTCATGGAAGCTGAGAAGGTAAAGTATTCCAATTAATTGTATTTTATGAAGTAATGTAGACTTTTCGGACATTGTCTTATGTAATATAAATTGGGCTTATTATTTTATGAGGTACAAATCTATGAAACTTGCTCAAATATGATACACTTTTTTAATTTTTTGTTTTTATAGAATATAAATATGCGCATGATTTTAATAAGATACAAATACATGAAACCTGCTCTAATACAATTTTGATGTAAAATTAGGGATTACAAGTTTTCCTTTAATATGTAACCGTGCATGAAAATCATTCTAAGGCTTATTTCCCTTACTTTTCTATTATTGTCATCATAAAATGAATAATAACAGTTAACATATGGAAAACTAAGTAGTGTTTTATAAAACAATAGTTGTGGGTTTTTCTTGCATTAATTGCTATTTTCCTTTTGCCCTTAGATATAATCCATTTATTATAAATACCTTGCTGAAACATTTAAAAAATATATCGAAACATAGAAGATGTAAAAGTTATTTGTTGGCTGTTGCTGTATTATAATTACAGACTATAATTTTTATGAAAGGGTAGATATAAATGCATAAAATTTGCACTGGCATTACCTGTTTTTTATGCATGTGGTACATCCTACAATTAAATTCTTTTGTAGGTCAGAGAGGGAAAATTTTCTTGTTTGAGAATCTCGCCTATTTACGTGGGTATTCGCATTCCACTAAATTTCTTCCCTTAAACTATGATTGTTCCTCGAAATACTTCACAGTTTTGTTTCAAGTTAAATTTCCACTTCGTCATTTAGATACCTATCCCTGTGCTTACATGAAGACATTAGTAAAGTGAGAATGCTTAGACATTTAAATGTTTTGCCTCAAATATCATCAATATTATGAAGTATGATGCATGTTAAAAAGTACTGTTAATGCACTCTGCTTTTCAAAATTGAAGAATATTTGAGAAAATATGCAATCGTCAAAGTTTTCAGATTGTGATTAATGGCATAATAATTTTATTAATTAATATGCAATTAAATGCAAAACTGGGCTTTAGCACATAGGTTAGCATAAGAGAAATGCAAATGAAGTGACTGAAAATAGCGTATTTCACAATAGATGCATTTTAGATTTTGGGTGTGTAGTCTTATGTGTGGTTTCTAATAGTAATAAGTATTCATTAATTATAACTCCGATGACATTTACATGAAATCAAAAGTGGCAATTAATTAGAAATTCTGAGGGGTGAGTTAAGTACAAAATGGTGGTTGCCCAAGATCTGAGTATTTCTCATAGTGTCATATCAGGAACTTAAACCACTTTTAACCTTTTTGAGATGGTACGCCTTTGCTTAAGACGTTCCCTCTGGATGGATGGGAATTGAAAGGAACTGTCCCCGAGGAAGGGGTTTTGTGTCACTCTGCCTGACTTAAGAAAAAAAGGTCACATCAAAAAAGTTTTAAATCCCAAAACAATAATATTTGGTACTATTTTAGATTGTTGCTAAAGCTATCATATACAGTGGTGACCAAAATTGTGGCCACTTTAGGAAATTTTTATGTTTTTGAACTTTGTATGCTTATAGAAAACGTTACATTTCACAAAATGCAAACTTGTATATATCATTTTAAAGAGAATGTATTACTGAATTCAATACAAAACACAAAATTCAATTATTTGCAATACAAAAAAAAGTTAAACGATATCGAACATTATCGATATATATTAGATAGTGATGATTGTAGTGAGTTATCAGTACTTAGTAGGGTATTCTTTATTTTTTATTACAGCTTCACATCGATGTTTCATTGAGCTGACAAGAGATTTAAGCTCTTCTTTCGTTATTACATGATGCCAGGAAACAATTTAGCCTCAATTAGTTCCCTTTTATTTGATGGGAGCCTCATTCAGACAAGAGTTTTCAAACGGTGCCACAAATTTTCGATAGGATTGAGGTCAGGACCGTTTCCTGGCCATGACAGCAATTTAATGCTCTTTGTACGAAACCACTTTTTCGATATTTTGGCCGTGTGGCAAGGAGCAGAATACTGCTGAAAAATAAATGAAGCATTGTTGGGAAAGAGATCTCTGATGGAAGGTAGAAGTTTTAGTTCTAGAATAGTGTCAATGTATTTTCTGGCATTCAGTGTCCCATCGATGACATGAAAGCGACCAATACCATCTACTGACATGCATGACCAAATCATAACACTAACTGGGTTCTTCACAGTTGCTTGAATGCAGTCAGGATGTAGCTCTTCTCCTATTCTACGTCTTACATATTTTCGCCCATCACTACCGAATAACGATATCTTAGTTTCATCACTCCATATAACTTGTGACCACTGATCATCTGTCCAATTAATGTGTTCCTTTGCCCACTGTAGTCTTTTTTTTTCGTTGCTGAAAATTAAGATGAGGCTTTTTTCGTGGAATTCTACCTCTCAGTCCAACATCTGTTAATCTTCTCCTGATTGTTCTTGAACTGAGAGAAACACCAGCATCATTCAGATCACTTCTGATGGCCACTGATGACATTTTTCTATCTTGGAGACATAGTCTTTTTATTCTTCTGTCATGAATAGATGTGGTGCACCTTTTTTGGCCTTTTCCTTCTTTGTTTTTTATTGAATTTGTCTCCTGATATCGTAAACAAAACTTTCGGACTCCAGATGTAGTGAACCACCCACCTGTCTTGCAATTTCAGCATAGGAAAAACCACTTTCTCGTAACACAATAATATTACATCACTTTCTAGGTGTCCAATCTACTCTTTTATTTGATGTCATTGCTTCTTGACTAAATATTAAAAATTTTTACAAAAATTCCTACTTGTAATTGCAGTGTATAAGAAACAGGTCCTCCTTCTACACAACAAAGCAAAATAATGAATTGTTTCAAGTGTAAACATGATGTCACCTTCTACTGGCAGTTACTAACATTTGATTGGTTCTCAGAACAAGAACAGTGATTGGCCAGAAAAGCTAGACATTACAAACCACTTCATAACTGTGTTTTTTATTTATATTAAAGTACATATAACTTTTTTGTATTGCAAATAATTGAATTCCGTAATAAATTCTCTTTAAAATGATATATACAAGTTTGCATTTTGCGAAACGTAACATTTTCTATAAGCATACAAAGTTCAAAAACATAAAAATTTCCAAAAGTGTCCACAATTTTGGCCACTACTGTATGTTGAAATTAGCATTGAGTAATCTTTTTCCTTTACATGAACACACATATGTGTGTAATAATAAAATGCAATAAAAAGGTGGAGCAGCTGCGATGCGTAATAGCCATGTAAGATAAAGAAACTTGCAGTCGAGGCGGTTTAATTCCATTTTTTTTCCAGTTGATTGATGTTTGTGGCCACAATCACTTAGCACTCTAGTCGTGCCTATTCAAGAACATTTTCATTTTGGAAAGTATTGCGATAGGAAGCGCGCACTACGAAATAGCGACCAGGCAGTGAAAAGAGAGCAAATGAAGTGCTTACTTAGCCAATATGGGAAGCACACGAAGATAAAAGTTTTGGTTTGAGTTGAAAGGTTCAGTTTAAATGACGCAGTTCAGAGAATGTATTACGATTTTTAAAACAGAGGGAGAGAATTAAAGGGAATTAGGGGTTAATTTAAATTATAATTTTGATTTACATATTTTTTATCTTATATGTATATATTAAACAAATGCTTACTTTGAGAAATAATTTTTGGAAGCACTATTCGAATTATTCCTAAGTTTTAATTGACAAAATACATTTTAAAATGAACAAAAAATACAAAGATTGTTTATAAAAAGAAGTAATAAAGTCTTTCTCGGGCAGTGAAAGGCAGGCACTTGGTGAGCTCAGTCTTGAAAAAATACCCATATCGGAATCACTAGAAATATTGTTGTTGAACTCTTTAGAAAATGCTTCATAACTCTCATTTGCGTCAGTGATTGGTTCATTTACCATGCAAGTATATCCATCTTCTGATAAATAATGTTTGCTCGCCATAATAAGCTGAAGACGGCATTTCTGAAATAAACACGGAAGTATGTGATAAAGCGCAAGAGAACCCCACTTAGTAACCGTAAAAGACACTATATAGTAGCCAAAAAAGAATAAAAATAGGATTTGAAAGGATATTAGAAATGTGAATGTTTATATCGCATGTGAGTTAAACTCTTTAAAAACCAAAGCCTTCGCTAACCTGTATGTTAAAATACTGAACCTCCAGAAATGGTTTTCGAGTGTCACAGCAATTTCCTCGTCATCAATTAACGGACGAAGAAGAGTGAAGATTTTAAATAACATTCTTTCTATTTCTGACAAATAAAGATAAGAAACCACAAATAAATCCTTTTAGAACAAGCTGTCTTCATAAACCTGATACAATGCATTGGTGAAAACTGCACCTGCTACTGCATACCTTAGGGGAGGGAAGAAAACAACATCAGAATTTAGGGCATTTGAGGCGGTTGTGGTCAATTGAATGAAGGGCCGTCTGGGCTGGTATGCTCTTTAAAGAGTTAAAGAACTCTGTTTACATTATGCTTTCCCAGCTCCCCTGCAGCAGCTGACACTAGTGTTATGCAAAATGTGATCAGATTGAATGTCAAGATCCTAAAACTGTATTCATTTCAAGGATGCCATGTAGTGGACTTAAAAAAAATGTTTCAACTTAAAATGCATATATGCATCACCCCTCACTTACGCTTGTTCACCAGTGATGCATGGGTGAGATGCCCAGCTGTGAGAGATGTGCTTGGGGAGTGCATATATGCAGTGCTTGTCCAGAAAGGTTAAGCAGCGAATGAGTTTGTAGGTAGGCTGGTCAAAGGTCACCAAGAGCAAAAGTTGCTTCTGAAGACCATATTTTGTCATTTTCAGCTCGAAGAACCTAGAAAATGATAGTAAGGAAATTGATATTAGATTTTCAGCCCTTCACAAGAACTTGAATCAGCCATTTACTGCTGTTCGAAGACTTCATGAAGTGGGACTTAATGCAAGGAAACCTGTGGTTTGTATCTCAGTCACTTCATCTTTCAGCGAGACCTTTTTAACCTTCCAGCACGCGCGCGTCATATTTTTTACGACATCCCTTATTTTACCATTTTCGTCACAAAAAATGACAGAAATGAGTGAATATTGATAATAAATTTGTTAAGAAATAAAATAGTAACCTTATTATTGCAAAATACAAATATCACATTCGAATATAAGTGAATTATTTTTAAGCAAACTTACATATTTATTTGTACATTCCAAAATTTCATCAAGGATATTTATATCAATGATTTTCAAAAATGATCCTATTTCGTCCTCTATATCATTGGCATGGTGTTTTAGACATGGTAACACTTTCCGATATTCATCTTTTTCGTCTTTGAGCAGTTTGCATACTTCTGTTTTTGCCACTTAGAAGACTTATCCTTACCAATATCCCCTCAGGGGCTCACTTTTGTGAGTACGGGTGTGGCAATCCCGAGGTGCCCTAGCCCTTCAGGGGATCATCTTCTTGGTGAGACGGGTGTCACAATCCTGGAGCCCCAGTGATCTATCCTCTTTCCCGTCTCCTCTGCTCTGAGCTGAAGCTTTCTTCCTTTCTTTCTCCCTTGTGGTTCTCCTCTTCGGAGGTTGGGGCTCGTTATGAGAGACTGGAACAGCCCTTGTCTCTGGTTCTTGAGTGACGAGAAAACTGCCCACGTGTTTGCCGTGCGTGGAGACCCGTGTCACTGGAAAAGAGGGTCCTGGTAGTTGAGGGGCGAGGTACTGTCCCCAACACACTGCTTTGGCCTCCGCTTCAGTTAAACGGGAGGCACTTTGTCGTCCTCACAGGTGTCAACCGGCTGGTCACTAGTCCTTAGTGTCAGTGGCTTGGGGACAAGCTCTCGGGAGTACCCGCTTTCGGGAAAGCCGACTGTGGGACTTCAGTCTGCGTATAGGTCCGGCTAGCCCTGGCGTAGAAATCTGCGTCCCCTTGTTGGGCTCCATGGTGGGTGGGGCGGTCGGACCCGAATCTTTTTCCATTTCAATATGAATGCTATGATACCTTCTTGCTCCAACAATGTATCCGATACTCCGACTGTGACCAAAAGACTAAGAAGTGACATAGAAAGCACTGTATCAGATCTATCTTGTCCACGTTTCTTAATTATTACCAGCTCCGAAGAATTGAAAAAAATGTCACCCTTTGTAATAAACAAACATCTTTTGTCTTCTGTAGGAGAACTGAAAAATATTAAGAGACTTCGATCTGGAGACCTTTTGATTGAAACTGCGTCCGGAAAACAATCTGAAAATCTTTTGAAACTAACCAAATTAGGACAAGCAAACATTGAAGTTAAACCACATAATACTCTGAACTCGTCCCGAGGAGTAATCTCTGAAATAGACTTACTATCAGTAACTGAAGAGGAATTCGTTAAAGAGTTGGCAGATCAAAACGTGTGCGGTGCTCGTAGGATCAAAATACGGAAAGACGGTCAACTCATTCCCACTAAACATGTCATACTTACTTTCAAGTCTCCTAACTTGCCGAAAAACATCAAAGCTGGATACCTAAACTGTTCAGTCAGGCCGTATATACCGAATCCAATGCGTTGCTTCCAATGTCAGCGCTTTGGACATGGAAAGACCTCTTGTCGCGGCAGCCTCACGTGTGCTCGATGTTCCATCGTAGGACATGCCAGTGAAGGCTGCTCTGCTGCCCTCTTATGTATAAATTGTAAAGGCGAACACCCAGCCTTTTCAAGATCATGTCCGAAATGGCAGACAGAAAAACAAATTCAAAACATTAAAGTTACACAAAAGATATCATTTGCAGAAGCTAGAAGACTTGTTCTCTCTAACCAGCCAAAACTTAATAAATCTTACGCATCTGCAACTAAATCATTCAGATCAATATCAACGCAAACTACAGTTACCGCACAGAAAAAAGAACTAGCAGTGACAGTAGATCCTAGAAACCAAAAATCAGGGAAAAAACCTGATGCTGAAACTAGTGCACCGGTGACTACATCCAAGGGAAAACAGGATGTCCAACAGAACAAACAAAGAGATGATATCAAGGAGAAAAATAAGCAAAAACCCAGGACCCCCAGTCAAAGTTCTATCGCAAGCATGAGTTCAGGACGCCTAGATGACTCAGATGAAATGGATGTTGAAGAAGGGTTATCCCTCCCGAAACACCTTCTGCCTCGAAAATCAAAAAAACAACACCGCCAAAACAGGCATCCATAATGGGTACATTTATTTCGTGGAATTGCCGGGGTTTCCGTCAAAACCTGGATAATATCAAGGATATAATCAACATCTACCAACCTGCCTGCTTTGCACTTCAAGAGACCTTGTTAAAACCAAGCAGCCATGCTAAGATACGGAGATACACCACAGTAAGAAGGGACAACCCATCTGGGGATCGTGCCTGTGGTGGTGTGGGCCTTACCATCTCCCACAATCACCCGTACACTGTTCTTCCTTTGACGACCTCCCTTCAAGCTGTGGGGATTCAGATTAATTTACGTTCTTCAATCTCAGTATGCACTATCTATTTACCCCCACATGAGCATGTAGATCAGCGAGATCTAGACAATATAACAGAGCAGCTCCCAGAACCTTTTCTGCTTTTAGGTGACTTCAATGCACATAGTACCTTATGGGGAAGCAGAGACACTAATTCAAGGGGCCGGCAGATCGAACAGCTAATGGAGGATCATTCTATCTGTCTGCTTAATAACGGAGAAAACACCTACTTTCATCAGCCGACTGGAACATTTCATGCAATTGATCTGGTGCTCTGTTCTCCATCTCTACTCCCCCTTTGCTCCTTCAGTGTAGGGGAGAATCTTTACGATAGTGACCATTTCCCAGTGATTGTAAATATCGCAGGAAAGTCTGTGATCTCAAGACAACCCCGCTTACTTTATGATAAAGCTGATTGGGATCTTTTTGTCTCTTGCGCTGTGCTGACAGAAGAAATGGTCAATGATGTGGACATTAATACAGCAGTAAAAATGATCTCCCATACTATTGTACAAGCAGCTGAACTTTGTATTCCAAAGTCCTCGACAAAGTTCCCAAAGTTCCCTAAACCCTGGTGGAACAGTGATTGCCATAAAACTATGAGAGAGCAAAAGAAAGCCTGGCGTATCTTTCGCCGATACCCAACACTGGCAAACCTTCTGGCCTTTAAAAAAGCTAAGGCGAATGCTAGGAAAGTGAGACGGCAAAGTCAGAGAAAATCATGGGCAGCCTACGTGTCTACTATTACCTCCTCAATGTCTAGCAAACAGGTTTGGGAAAGAGTCCGCAAAGCCTCTGGACTTTACAATGATTATCCCCTCTCTGCTCTAGAAAAAGATGGAAAGTTGATAAGCACTAGAGAAGAAATCGCCGATGCTTTAGGTGATACTTTTGCTGCTGTATCTGACAGTAACAATTACTCAAAAGAATTTCTGCCCACAAAGACGCGCTTGGAAAAGACCCAAATCGACTTCTCCCATCCTAATGCACAATCCTATAATAAAGATCTCACCATGTTTGAATTAAGAAGTGTAATATCTCGCACTGATAAGACCTGCCCTGGCCCTGATGGCATAAGTTATTTGATGATAAAGCATCTGTCCTATGAATCTCTACTGGTCCTTCTCGCTCTGTATAATAAGATATGGAAGGAACAACTTTATCCTACCGCCTGGTGCAGGGCCTTTGTAATCCCTATAGCAAAACCCGGCAAAGATCCGAAAAATCCTTTAAATTACCGCCCCATTGCCCTCACTAGCTGCCTTTGTAAAATCATGGAAAAAATGGTAAATCACCGTCTCACCTACTATCTGGAGACTAACCACTGCCTATCGCCCCACCAAAGTGGTTTCCGTAAGGGAAGATCTTCACTGGACAATGTCCTGTTTTTAGAAACTGCAATACGCAATGCATTTGTAAAAAGAAACCATCTGGTTTCAATCTTTTTTGACATGGAGAAGGCATATGACAGAACTTGGCGGCATGGAATTCTTCATGACCTCCACAGCACAGGGTTGAGAGGTAACTTACCTATCTTTATTCAAAACTTTCTGAAACACCGCTCTTTCCAGGTCAAGATTGGCCCGGTGCTTTCTCAAACCTTTATACAACAAGAAGGTGTACCCCAAGGTTCAGTGCTTAGTGTTACTCTTTTCAGCCTAAAAATTAATTCCATTTTAAAAGAACTTCCTCCCACAGTGCGTGGTTCCCTATATGTTGATGACCTGATGATCTACTGTCACGGTCAAGATATGAGATACATTGAGAGACAACTCCAAATTGCTCTTAACAGAATTGTAAAGTGGTCCAACAGCAATGGGTTCAAATTTTCCAACCAGAAGACCGTCTGCGTGCACTTCTGCCGCAAAAGAAATCTACATCCTGATCCAGAGCTGCATCTTGACGGCTCTCCGATCCGCGTTGAGCCAGAAGCAAAATTCTTGGGTGTTATCTTTGACAGAAAGCTCAACTTCCTTCCACATATCTTAAATCTAAAGAAAAAATGTGCTAAAGCTCTCAACATTCTGAAAGTCCTGGCCAATACTTCATGGGGAGCAGAACGTTGTTCTATGCTCCGCATTTATAGAGCTTTAATCCGTTCCAAACTTGACTATGGCTGTGTTATCTATGGATCAGCAAGACCTTCTGCGCTACTGAAATTAGATCCAGTCCATCACCAAGCGCTACGGATTTGCTGCGGAGCTTTCAGAACATCTCCAGTACAAAGCTTATACGCCATCTGTTTCGAACCATCTCTGAAATTCAGACGCAAGCAGTTGTCCATAGATCTTCACTATAAAATAATGTCGCATGCCGAACATCCTGCACGATTCATGACATCTGATCAGTACTGGCGTAACTACCATGCACGCCCTTCATGTATCCCTCCTTTTGATCTCCGCATTCACTCACTCATTGAAGAATTCAACCTAAAAGATCTGATTCCCAAAAGTTCTACCTTTTTCGGTATTGCTCCCTGGCAAGAAGTGAATATTCACCTACTCAACATCTTTGGAGAACTTAAGAAGAGCAGTACCAACGACGTCCAATACCAACAAATTTTCCTGGACCATAGAAACAGCTATTCTAACTATAAAGCAATTTTCACTGATGGCTCAAAGAATCACGATCATGTCGGGGCAGCTTTTGTTTGCGATAAAGTAATCAGGAGTAGTAAACTTCATAAGGCTGCATCTGTCTTTACTGCAGAAACATTTGCCATTTTGAACTCCTTAATCTTTATCTCCAAGCAGAACAGCAGAAAATTCATCATCTACTCTGACTCACTGAGCGCCCTTGAATCAATTAATGCAAACACTGACCACCCTATGATCTTGGAAATTTTAAAGACTCACCTCCATTTGAGAAATGCAGGATATTCTGTAATGTACTGCTGGGTGCCTGGACATGCTGGCATCAAAGGTAATGAACTCGCTGATATCGCTGCAAAATCTGCTGATACTCCCTTCGATAATGATGTCCCTTTTACAGACATACAGAAGTACATCAGAACAAAGATCTTGTCCAGGTGGCAAGAACTCTGGGAATGCCAGACTCTGAACAAATTAAGGCAGGTAAAACCCAATCTGGAGTATTGGGAATCAAAAGGGAATCGAAAGGAGGATGTACTGTTGACTCGCCTACGAATTGGACACTGCAGGCTGACTCATCAGTATCTCTTGAAGGGAGATAATGAGCCTATCTGTGGCACCTGCAACGTTCCTACTTCAGTGAATCACATCTTAACCTACTGTCCTGCTTTTAGTCAGAAACGTGAACTACATTTTAACTCAACGAATTTTAACTTAACAGATCTCATTGGAAGAAACCCCCACGTCAACCTCATAAGTTTTTTAAAGGACATCTCCTTTTACCATATGATTTAAAGTTTTTCCTTTTAACGTACTCTACCTGTTGTCCTGCTTTTAGTCAGAAACGTGAATTACATTTTAACTCTACGAATTTTAACTCAACAGATCTCATTGGAAGAAACATCATAAGTTTCATCAACATCATAAGTTTTTAAAGGACATTTTAACTCTACGAATTTTAACTCAACAGATCTCATTCGAAGAAACATCATAAGTTTCATCAACATCATAAGTTTTTAAAGGACATCTCCTTTTACCATATGATTTAAAGTTTTTCCTTTTAACGTACTCTACCTGTTGCCAGAGCTTTTCTCAAAGCCATTTCCGGATGCCTTCATCAGCATTCCAGGTTCATTTCAACAATTCATCCAATACAATGTGTTTGTACTTTTGAACTTTATTCATCATTCGTCTGGCGCATAATAATCTTCAAGGTTTTGTGCCATTAAAAATACCAACCAACCAACCAACCAACCTTACCAATATAGACCATATCATTATCATTTCTTTTTTCTATATCGCTATTATCATCATCATCCGAAATATGTTGTTCAGATTCACTGCTGATATTATTTATATCTATATTTTCCTCATTCAAATTGCTATTGCTCTCATATTCAAAGGTTTCTTTGTCTTCCTTTTCTTCATCAGATAATTCTTGAAAAATTCGAGCAAAACCAGCTGGTTGCACATATATTTTTGCCATGAAAGCCGATATAAAAATTGCTGAGCCGTATATATACAAATTAAAACAATATAAGGCATTAATAACACAAAATTACAAAATATTTGAGAAAAAAATTATTTTCCAAATATTCACCTACGACCACGCGCGTGTCGTAACTTTTATGAAAAAGCTGCCACGTAGCACAAAATCCCAATTAAAGAAAAGAAAAGTAAAATGACTTCCTGTTGACACATTCCATGATGTGGGGAAGGGTAGAAACTAGGAATAGAAATAACCTTCAGACGTCTCAGCATTGATATGCGAAAAATGTGCGTTAAAAACTGAATTTATTGAAAATTTTGCGCAAACGCGTGTGCTGGAAGGTTAAGGTAGTTGTTGCCATTCATTAAGTTTAGCATTTCCTTTTGGGTATTATCTAATTATTTGTTTTGCAGTTTATTTGGCTTGTGAACCTGGCAACCACGTTTTGTTTGGAATGTTGTGATTAGGAAAAATCTGGTGTTCTAAGCTACGTGACATTTAATTTATGCTACAGAAAATATTGAATGTTATGCATCATTAAGATGTGCAGATTATTTGATAATTAGTTAAACCAAATATGTAAATAGTCTCATTAATCTCTGTGTTTATTAAGTAAAAATGAATCAGATATTGAACAAAGTTGGAATTGAAGTCAAACCACATTTGTGCTGTTATGTTCATTGGTGCTAAGCGAATGAGGACCACATAACTGTTTATTGGGAAGTTTAGATATAGTCTGAGTGGTCATTCTAGACATGCTTTGATCAGGAGAGAGGAACATGTTACAAAGTTTAGTCCTTTTAGGTATCATAAATTGTAACCAAAGTTTAGATAGGCTGACAGTGGATTATCGCCAAAACTAAAATAACAGCTGAGACCTGAAAAGTGTGTAAAATAGCCTTTTATGAAAACTAAAGCAGAACAGAAGGCATACCTGGTGTTTCCAACTCAGTCAGCACTCATGGCGAAGTAACTTAAAATAACAGTCCAATATAGAAATTAAATTCAAATAAGCTTAGAAGCCAACAGCTACACAAATCATTTTAACATGAAGCTGCTTTACAAACCTAACCAGCTTAGATATTCCTAATATCGGGAAATATAATGCAAAGCTGAAGATTACAATCTTATCTAAGCTAGCAGCAACTTAGTAACATGACCTCAAGAGGCAGAACATGCTCTGTCTTATAATTTAAAAACTTCAACTGCACACAAATTAATTTACATTCTGGTGAGGAACCAGAAGGTAGAAGTGACATTAAATATCCAAAACATAAAATAGGTAGTTAATTAACATAATAGGATGTTGCAATGTAGCTTTCCTTCCCTTGTTCATGAAAAATCCTCTTTCCAGTAGCTCATTGTGATGTCCTTAGTATCGAGTTATCAAAAACGACCACATGAAGCTGCATAGTTTTAATGCATGTTCTATAACTTGCCACAGATTTGTGGGCAAAGTTTATAGAGCTTTATGCAAACCTCTTGGGTCAGATTCTTTGCTAATGGATGGTGATATTTATCTGCATCGATCGTCTATGTTGTGAGAATGCTTCGATATAAAAGACATCACTGAAATGGATTGGGCAACTTAATCCCCGGGCCTGAATCAACACCTTCTAGACAACCTAGGGGCTTATTCCTCCTGGTGGGGAATTTCATATCTTCAGGGGCACATAATATATATATATATATATATGTTTTTAATTTTAGAAAGGGGGAATAATGAACTTACAGCAATGATAAAAGGGTTGCTTAATGCTAAACATGTTAAGTACCACTATCTAGATTCTTACAAGACCTGAGTGTAACTGTGTGACATAACAGCTGAAGATCTGTTGCTTTGTGGCTCAGTTGAGTCACTCACCCATTCCTTTAATCATATAGTTACTCATCTTCTACTTATTTCCCTCACTATTAATGATTTATAATTATAGGGAAATTTTTAGTGGGTTATTTAAACTCAGATGTTATTCCTCGGAGATATGGTTTTATTACACTGAAAAAATACAGGAAATGTTAGCTAATGAAGAATATGTCTGTAAGCCTCAAGCAAACGAATCTTCCCCGTAATGGCATTTACTTCCCTTCAACACTGCTAATTCAGAGAAGAATAGGATAAATATCTCTTATCATAGTTCTACATTTTTTATCATGTCGAAAACTTTAAGAACACCATTTAAATGGATTAGAATGAAGAGACTGCATTTATGTGTGACATTGAAGAGACTTATTGTATAATGGAAACTCATAATAGAACATTAATACTTATAAAGTGTAATTTTTGGCATTTACTAAAATTTCCTCCCTTTTTAAAACATTTTAAATCCTTTCATTTTGTACTACCACAATAAAAAATGAACATTTAGTGACTAACATGTAATGGGACATGATAGTGCCCAAATTTGTTAAAGACTTTGCAATATATTTTTCTAATATTAAAATGCATTTAGTACAGGGGTCATCAACCCTTTTTTTACTAGCAAGGCATATTTCAGAAATGCATGAATTCAGTGGCCACCATACTGATTGATTGGTGTGTATTGTAGTGGCAGTGAAATGTCTGTTGAGTATATTTTTGAAAGCTTCAATAATAAAAAAAAAAAATAAGTATTAAATAAAAACAAATGCATAAGTGTACCGAAATAGAGTTAATTTATGTGGATTACAAAAGTTCTAATGTTCTAATAAATATGTTTCGTTATTGCAAAAACATTTATGGAAAAATGTTGCTAGCCAAGCAAGACAACTGCAGACTACTGCTGTGCTACTGATATAACTCACAGCAGTCAGCTGAAATGAAATTATTTTCTTACAACAGACCATTGCAAAAGCAATGTTGTCTCTACTTTTTCATTATCTTTGAAAAGAAGAGTGGTACTGTGCTTCCAACTCGAAATACAAATTCATGAAGTGACAAGTTTATATATGAACAAGAGGGTATAAATATAAGACGTCACAGCATGATTGGTGAGAGTATACGAGGATAATGGGGTAGAGAATAGTTAGTTCACTGTGTATGGAATCGGATATTTCTAATTATCAAAAATTGATCTTCTAGTTATGTAGTAATCTACATGTCACTAATATTCAGTTTTTGTCAGAAGTTTAATTGTACAGTTTTTAAAATGGCCAAGATACATAGTTACAAATGTTTGTATATAGAATCTAGATGTTTGAGCAGTGGCACTTTAAAATTGCTTCACAGGCACCTTGTGCCTACAGATGCTGCACTGCTGACCCCTGTTGGAAATAAACTGCTCCCTTTTTTTCTGCATGTGTGTGTTTTGAAGCACTCTAAGTAGGAGATTTTGGAATATGAATTCTCTTTTTGTAAGCTGAAATTTTTGGGGGAATTATTTCATGTGTATGGTATTTACATATAATTTTGGGTCCAGATTTTAATTTTTATTGTAATTTTAGGAAATGAGAAGGCGGCGTAATGAAGTGACATTTGAATTAAGGAAAAATAAAAGAGATGAATCTTTACTTAAACGACGCAATGTACCACAAGCAGAAGCTACAGATGAAGATGACGTTGACAGATCTATGAGCCATACTAGTTTAGAACTTATAGTCACAAATGCAAATAGCAGCGAGCCAGAAGTTCAGCTATCTGCTGTTCAAGGTGCTAGGTAAAATTACTCCATTAGCATTCTGAATTTATTTTTTTAATCCTGTCTAATGTTTTCAGGTATTATGGTTAAATTTCAAAGTTTTCTGTTGAAATTATAGGTTTAGAGAAATTGCATGATCTATTTTTGTCTTACTTTGCTCAATGCGTCTTGATGCTCATTGAAAATTTAGTTGTTGGTACTTGTTCGTAGTGTATGTAATATCTACACACTGAAGCTTCTTATCCCTTCAAAATTAAGGAATATATCTGTTTACTGTAACCAAATACCATTTTGTTAAAATTACTGCTAACAGTGAGTGAAGTATCTTGATACTTCGTTCCTAATCTTCCATTCCTTATTCTGTGTGCTTACCTTAGTGATTTTCAAACAGTGTAATTTGTAGTGAGGTCCACAGATTTGCCTCAAGATTTTGGATAACGCTGAGTGCAATTTAATATGTGAGTAGGACAAATAGTAAGTATTAGTATAAATATAAAATGTAAAGATTTTTATAATATAAAGTTTGAAATATAAGTGGGAATTTAGTTTTATTCAATGTGCTATTCAATGACTACAATTTTTCAGATTGGATAGAAGTTTTTAAACATTTGTGTGTGTTTTGGCGAGCATGTATGGTGTTAGAGTTTAAGTAAATAGAACTCATTATGATTGATACATAAGTAAGGAAAATAGAGTACTATGAATCTCCCCAAAAATGCAGAGAAAGGAAGTACCTTCTTCAGGAAGTATGCATAAAGGAATTTGGTAGTAGCCAATGTTTGTCTTTTTTCAACAGTGTAAGTTGTGCAAAGAGTATTTATTACGATACTATGCTTTGAAAATTACAGCGTTGCAAGTTCAATTGTGTGCAGTGCCAAATGCCAACTGTGAATTCTTTGCAGAAGCTTTTCAAGCATAAAAATGCACACATATGTTCAAAATATGCAGAAGAATTGTATTTTATCAAATTTTACAAAAAATTCCAAACTGAATTTAGGGAAATTTGGCATGGTAGAGAGTAAAAGAAGACAGTAATTTATACCATGCAACAATGAAAGTATCCTCTAATGCTCAAGAATTATCTTCATAAAAGCACAAATGTTAAAAATGACAACCCAAGATAGTTCCCAAAAGGAGACTAATATGTTAAATGGTCATCTGTATCAGATACTCAGGTTTACTGTTGATGAGACAATCGGGCGTGTTGAGAGGTTTGGACTGTCCTTGACCTCTGATCAGGGGGTCTCCCGATAACCTGAAGTTTTTATGTGTATGTACGCTGTGTAAAGAAAGGGGTATAGCTCTGTTTCTCCTGTTCTACTGGACCGATTGATGAAATTCAAATTGCATTTTTCTTGTCTCGAAAGCACGATCTAGGCTATATGTTAGACTTATATACAGTGTTGCCGTAATCTACGATATCTGAACTGTATACTTCTAAGTAGTCAGAGAGGCTGTATAAACACATGGAGTAATGTACAACCTTCCAACATGTGTGACCAAACAATGACACCTATACCACCTCAAGGGTCCTTTTACCTGATGTTGGAAGAATTTTGTTGGGTCTGAGGTTCTCTGTTGGTGAAAGTACATTGAGAATCAGTGCCTACACTTAATTCAGGCTTGAGACCATTAAAAATGGGTACAAGGCTCATGTTCTCTGCACCATGCCAGATGTCGATTCAAATCGGGGATCTTCCAAAAAGCCCTCTCTCATGAAGTATTCAGAAAACCTTGAAACTAAGCTTCAGTGGGAGTAGAAAGAATGTAAAGTTTATCCTAATTTTATTAACAGTTATTTTAAGTGTATGTATCTCTGTCTGTTCTAGTTTCAGCTTACAATTTCCTACCAGAATGTAATTTCAGAACCACAGTGAATGTAAATGAGTACTATTTAAGTCATCGTTTCACCGACTTTGAGAGAGAGAGTTTCTGACTAGCACGCTTTTGCCTTTTGGCTACGTCACTCTTAGCTTTGCTACACTCGGCCATACTTTGGGCCCTTGCTTGGCTTCACTGATTTAATTAAAATTTAAAGGCCAACTATTTACAATCATGATAGCTTCAGCTATATCTTCAGTCAGTTTTAGTTAAGCTTAGTTTAGTTTAATTTCATAATTATTTAAGTTCAAGCCCAAGGTGAGGCTTTGCTGTACGTTCCAAGTTAGGAACTGATTGTATTTATTTCTGAGAATTAAAGGGTAGTTAACCCTGCTTAAGTCTTGTATTTGTTCACACACTAAAGCGATTATTCACTTGTTAGTGTTTATGGGGTTCAAAGATTGAACATTGAATTAAAGTAAAACATTGAATTAAGGTAAAACCCCACAAGCTCATAGAGCTGTGTGGCTTGCAGTTGTTGTCTGATGCTTGGTCGAAAGTGAGAAATATAAATCTCAATTGGGGGTCAGGGCTGTTGGATGTTTTGCCTAGTGCCTGTGAGCATCTGTCTGGTGTCCTGAAACTGTATGTAGAAATTGCATACATTACTAAATATTTATTACTTTTAAGTCTCTTATAGCCTAAACTTTGAATTGGCGTGCCTCTTGTGTGTCAAAGATTCTCTACTAAATGCCATGCTTAGGATACTGGTTAGTTACTTATTCAATCGCACTGCTTCTGAATGGATTAGATTAAGTAGATTATGGCAAAACATGGGGGATCCTGGGAGGGGAATGTATTTGCAGAGGGCTTCTTGTGAGTAACTGGCTTATGTTCATGCTACATGGGGGGGGGAACTATGCAGTCAACTCCATAGCTGCCTACTCTCCTGGTTTTTAATTTTTAGCTTCTTATTTCTCTGCTACTAACATGGCTTCGTCTTTTCACTCCTCTAACTGCAGAATGAAGCTGAGTGGCTGATATAGCCACACAGGCCATTAGGTGAAAAAGAGCAAGAAAACATCCCTGTACAAAATTTGCATACAGGTTGAGCAAGGGGATCGTAATCTAATCAATACACTAAGTGTTAGGCAGAAAAAAAGCACAAAAAGGTTTGTATATTGAATCTATGTGCATGCTCAAGCCGAAGTTAAGTTTTAATGCATGGCTGGGAGTTTTAACTCACCTAACTTGCATACATATTACTTAGTGTTAAATCCATAATTCTATTGTCATACTTGAGTTGTACTTTTTGCTAACACTTTTGCAATTTCATGTTTGTTCTCAATGTGTTTCAGCGGTGTATGCTGCCTATGATTTTCTTGTTATATTTATTCCACTTTATGCTAAAATGAATTTATTTTGTAATTTGAGTGAGTTTTGAGCCTAGTTTAACACGAAGTAACATTTCATGAGCATAATTCGATCCATTGTGTTCTTATTTTCAAATTAAGAAAATGTATGTTAGAATGTCCAGTGTGGATGTGTCATGCATAAGCAAATCAATGGACAAAATTATTTACAATGGAAATTTTAAGTTGCTTTTGCTCTCAAGGCAAAAGTAGTATTTTCTTTCACCCATCTAATAAGATGACACGATGACAATGTTTGCAGTAACATCTGCGATGGAACTGTCTGAAGTAATTCGTATTAAGAATTCTTCTTCATAAAAAGAAATACTTAAAAAGTTGAACTCTAAATTGAAATCTGACTGTAACAAAATGTTCCTGTGTAACAAGTTTCATTAGGTGAAAATAGAATATAATGAATCAATAGTGCAGCACATTGCAAAAATTGAAAATCTTTCTCATCAGAATGAAGGACTCTGGCAAAAGTATCAGTGATGCAATGATTAGTGCACCAATTTTGGGAACATTACTTCTGAAATATAGAAATTTCGGACAGGCCTGGTTATCTGTTAGTGATTGTAGACAAACTTGTCAAGTCTGGCTGCAAGACTTATCGATGAGGGAAATTCTTTATTGCAATCTAGAAAAGCGAGTACAATTTTCACTTCTAATTGCTGTAAATTTAGGCAGAAAAATCAATATACACTAGATTCAGAAAGCAGGAGGAAAATAGAAAGTAATAACAAAAGCACAGATAAAACCAAAGTAACGGGCTAAAACTGCCATAAGAAAGGATGTTACGCTTAAGAATGCTGTCTCAGGCCATGTGGACAAGAAACTGGTCTTCCAGAACAAATTACAGTAAATTTCAGTGTATTTAGCTGTGAAAACTGTAGAGAGAAATGAACAGTGAATTTCAGACAGTGGTGTATCTGCTCGTGTGACCTACAATCTCAGCTAGCTTCAGTGAGACAAATGAATACGAAATTATCCGTCTTAGCAATGATTTAGAATTACCCATTAAAAGACAGGGTAATGTAAAAATCCAGAAGCTTATTCATGGTAAATGTTGTGGAGGAGAAACATGTAGTGTTTTCTATGCTCCAGATTTAAAGAAAAATAATTTCTTTTGAGGTATTATTCTAAGTATGAAGATTATAGAAATACAAGATATGCTGATTTGTACAGCTCTGAAGATGAGTTGTTAGCTCAGCAGTACATTCTGTAAACAGCATGTATTTCATGCTTTTTAGGCATACCAGTGGCCAAATGGTAAACTCGCTGATAACTGATAGTTCAGAATGGAGTTTGAATTCCAATGAATGGGCTGGCTGCATGGTCGTTTTCATGGTCTTCGTTGTGTGTAATGTGTACATGAGCAAGTTTTCCTTAGAAAGTCCTCTCCTCTTTAGCAGATAGCCCACGAGTGCTTTGCTGTAATTAAACCAAACCAACCACATGGTTTTTAAAACTACAGTTGTGCCTGAAGCAAACTTTCTTGCCAGGATAATCTAAGAATATGTCATGAAAGAACAGGACATATAAACTTTAACTGAATGGTGAAAGACTAATTGAAATGCTAGATGTCTTAAAAAAGATTAATTTTTTGTCAAGGCTGACAGTATGGTAAGGAACATAGATTTCCATTTAATTGTAAAGCTTGTAAGGCTACTAAACCAGCAGAATTAATACACAGTCATGTTTGTGGTTTTTTGTCAACACACTTAATAGGTGGAGCAAATTATCTCATATTAATGAAAGCCAGTTCAATGGTTTCAGAATATTTGCTTTCTTAAACACAAAAGTGATTCTCTAGGCTCATTCATAAACTTTGTCCACTTGTGTGAAAATGAATTTGGCCATCATATTAAAGCACTTGGAGTTGACAATGGAACTGAATGTATTAATTTGCATTTCAGTGTTTTACTAAACGAAAAAGGTACTCGGAAGCAACGGCTCCTTATACTCCATACCAAAATGGAAGATCTGAAATGGGCATGTGTGTAATTGTATAAAGTGCTCAATCTATGATGTGTGCCAAAAATTGCTTTGTATCTAAGGGTAGAAGCTGTAAATACAGTTATTCTGTATTTTGAGTAGAACTTCTAGAATTCAAACTCCAGGTGTAAATCCATGTTAGTTACGGACTTGAAAATCTGCTTCACTTTAACCATCTGAAAGTTTTTTGGTTCAGAAGCTTAAATGAATGTGGCCAATACTGTGTGAAACAAACTAGCAACCAAAAGCAAGATGATGTTTTTTGTTGGATATGAGAAAGAATTTAAGAATTACTGTCTTTTTGATCCAGTCGCTAAAACCATCAGTGTGTCAAGAAGTGTTATTTTTACTGACAAAAATACCTAGCCAAGAATTCCTCAGCTATCAGCATTGTTATTCTCATCAGTGAAGATGATGTGAAAGTATAAGCATTTTAGAGATGAAGTAGATGATTATCTTAATAATCCTTGTAGCTCAAATAATAAAGATAACCATTATAACCATCATCCTAGGAACACTCAAAATTCCTTGCTCATCATGAAGTGAATGAAGGAGGTACTATGACACCTGAGACATATAAAGAGTCAGTGAACTCCTTCATGCAAACAATTCAAATGAAACTGTAAATGAAAAGTTGAATCCTCTCAATAAAAGTAAAACATGGGATCTTGTCCTTCCACCAGAGACAGGTGACATGAATATTCAAAGTGTCTTCCTAATAGAAAGATTAGCAGATTTAAAGCAAGGCTGTACTAGAGGATGTTTTCAAGTGGAGGGGGTGAACTTCAATGCAACCTTTTCACCAACTTTAGTACTTGACAGCTATAGCTGCACACAGAAAATTGAAAGCCATATAAATTGACATAAAAGCTGCATTTCTGTAAGATGAAATTGAAGGAACAGTATTCATGTAACCTTCTCCAGGCTTTAAAGTATAAAAAAGTTTGGTGTGTCAGATCAAGAAATCTCAGTGTGGATTCAAATAAGCTTCTAGATGATGAAGCAAGACAATTCTTAACTAGTAATTAGCTTTGTTTTCAAGTGAAGCACTCCTGATTCGTCTTCAGTTATACCTTTCAGGATAAGAAAGTATTTTGAATTTTATATGTGAATGATGCTTTATTGTGTTGTGAAGATGGGAGATAATAACTGAAATTGTCGATGACTAGAGGAAGAAATTTGAAGCAATATTTTGTGAAACAGGATGTTTTCTTGAAATGCAAATTGATTATAAAGCAGAGGACTTAAATTTCATACATTCAGAAAGCTATATAAAGTGTAATCTGAAATGATTTTACTTATATGCAAGTCTTAACATTGCACTTGCAGATCTTAGTACAATCCTGACATTAGAATGCAATCACTTACCAGAAAGAATAGTATTCTCCCCTTCCTTCAGGAAAGTTGCTGAATCATTACTGTTCCTTGCTTACATGCTCAAATGTAGCTTTTGCTGTAAGGTGAGTAGCTTTCAAGGCCAGGCCTGGCATCAGAATGCTGTAAAATGCATTTTCAAATGCTTGAAAGCTACAGCACTATACCATATTCTCCAGTAGCTTATGATACTTGCCATCTCGTTGGATACTCAGATGCAGATTTTGCTTATGATGTGGACATAAGAAAATCGACTTTCGGTTATGTGTTTAAATGTAGCAATGGTCCAGTAATCCATCAAATCCTTCTATCTCTACCATTGAGGCTGAATGTGTTGCAGCTTCAATGTGGGGAAAGAAGTATTGTGGTTGTGTCAACTTTTGCAAGATTTGCATTAAAACTAAATGTGTAAAGAGGGTATTGTTAACTTTGTATCTTGTTAAGTTGATGAAAAATCCTATGTTGGTGGGTGTTTCCTTTTTCCTAACTTCTATGTTTACTTAAATACATACAGAAGTCCTCAGTTGCCCAAGCATCGTTGGTACAAAAATCACACTTTCAGTTTTTCTGCAGCCAAATTTATTCAAAAAAACATCTTCCATTGGTGAATTAGATTTTCTAGAGACGTTTCACATTCAAAACAATATTTCTGTTCTAGTTAATGACCCTAATTCTAATCTATATCTTCAGCCTTTAAGGAAATCATGTTTTAGTTTTCTTGTTTCATCAGTAGATGGCGCCAGTAGCTGAACTCCTGTCCAGCTATTCTTATCTCGTTCATTTGCACTTTGGCAGCTCGGGATGATGATTTGGCAAAACCATCAAAACTAGTCCTGTGAAAATTTGCAAATGTAATGCTGATTTTTGTTGTTTGATTTCTAAATTAAGCTCAGCGAGTTATTTTACCTTAATTAATGCAACTCTGTTAAAGCATCGTAACTTGAGTGTCTTATCTTTTATGTTGAGCAGTTCTCTTAACCTTTTAAGTTTAGCCTTGGGAACAGCTTTGTCTGCTAATGTAAAAATGTCTGCTAACTGCTCTTCATATTTCATTTACTTTATAATGACGGATTTCAGATTTTTCACGAATGAAATGGTAGTGCACAACAACACAGGATTTTTGATCAACTTGACAAGATACAAAGTTAACAATACCCTCTTTACACGTTTCATTTTCATGCAAAATCTTGCACAAGGTAGACACAATCACAATACTACTTTCACCGCATTGAATCTGCAACATATTCAGCCTCAGTGGAAGAGATAGAAGCAGTTGATGGATTACTGGACCATTGCTGCATTTAAACACGGAACTGAAGGTTGATTTTCTTATGTGCACATCATAAGCAAAATCTGAAAGATTTCCTCACCTAAAATATAACGTGTATATTGTTGATATTACTATATTAACTTCTCCTTCGTTATTGGGATTTAGTTTCCTAAAAATTGAATTGTTATGCCTGTATATAGAATTCATTTTTTAATATTTCAATTTTGTATTGCAGAAAGTTACTCTCTAGTGACCGCAACCCTCCAATTGATGATTTAATAAATTCCGGGATTTTGCCCATACTTGTTCATTGTTTAAGTCGGCATGATAAGTAAGTAATGCTTTCACAAAATATATCCTTTCTTTTAATAATGCACGCACATACAAGCTAAATTCGTTTGTTTTTTAACTTATTTAATTTTAGTATATTCTGCATCTTCACTGAGAAGTCATAAACTCAGCAGGTAATATTTGATTAACCCTCTGGCAAGTTTTTGGATCTGTCTTAAATAACCATAAGCATCATTTATTAGCTAAATTGTGTGATTTCTTATTTTAGTATCTATTTTTATAAACTTACTTTCATTAAGATGACATTTAGATTATTAGAGAAGGTAAGAAAGCAAAATATCTTAAATTATAAGGTAATATAAACCAAGTGACAAAAAGTCTTATGACTCGATAAAGGCGTTCATATCGCTCAGAGGGTTAAGCTAATGCCTGAAAGGCAGCAGGCATTTTCAGGATGTCGATGCAATAAGAATTCCATACAAGAGCATTCGATCAATAAAATTAAAAAGCATCACTAGTTAAACATATTTTGAGAAATCCTTTTTGCATTGTTGTTCTCCCTATGTGTAAAGCAATCTGTTTTCACTGGGGGGGGGAGAAGAGAACTGCATGAATTTGGTATCCATATAACTTCGGCATTGCACAATGACAAAACAAACGTGCTTTGTGCATATGTAGCATGCTTTAAAACTTATGTGGTACATTAAGTACTTTTGGTGACATTTTAAGATACCACATAACTATTTTAGTGACATAATGCTTTACTTCATGAGTATTTTTTCTTGACTTTTCAATGGGGTTACAGATAATCAGGAACTGCACTGGTTATCATAAATTAAGGGAAAATCACAAAAATCGCGATTACTGAAAAAGTTACATGTAGAATTTTATGAAACTTATCCACAATATACAGCACATCATAAGGTACCAAATAACATAAAAAGAAATTACCAGGCAATTATGCTAGTATAGAAATTAGCTCATGTATAAAATGAATAAATCAAAGGTGTCAGTTTGCTATAGGGAAAGTACCTTCAATATGGAATATGCTCACCTCTAGAAGCAATATAGTACATGCAGCGATGTGTGATGCTTTTAATTATGCGGTCTATCAGTTCCATAGGAAACGAGAGCCATTGCTCTTGCAAAGCATCTCAGGGGGCGAATTGACAGCAGCTAGACGTCTCCCTAAAGCATCCCAAATGTGCTTGATAGGATTCAAGTCCAGGGATCGAGCTGGCCACTCCATGCGCATAATTCTTTCCTGTTAAAGATAATCATCTACGATGCGAGCCCTGTGTGGTCTTGGGTTGTCGTCCTGTAACAGGAAAACATCACCTATGGCCCCGGCATATGGGTGCACAAAGGATGTCATCTCTATAAATCTTGAGCATTCACGGTTCCTCTTGGAAAGACGGGGAGGTTTGTGTGTTCACCCAAAGAGATGCCACTCGAAACACAGATACTGGCTCTTCCATATGCATCTGTTTCACGGATGATAACTGGTTCGAGGTTCTTTCCATATCAAATAAACAACTACTGCTTTCTAGACTAAACCTGGACTCATTCGTAAAGTGAAGAGACCTCCATTGATCAGGCGTCCAATGGACATGTTGTCGTGCCCACTGCAAACGGTCCCTCCTGTGGCGTGACATGAGCGGTACGCAAATGGCCGCTCACCTCGCATACAGACCACCATTGTGAAGCCTTCTACGCACAGTTGACATTGACACCAACCTTCCGGTGGCTGCAGTAAGGGAGGATCTAAGAAGAGTTGGAGTAGCGGTTCTCTTTCTGCATGCACATAATGTCAAATATTGGTCATTGGCGCTCGTCGTAGCAGTTGGCTGCCCTTGGCTGAACCTTCTAGATGCCAAATCTGTGGTTTGAAATTGCCTCCGAAGTCTATGAACCGCAGAAGGAGTCATATTTAGCCATCTGGCCGCTTCTGTTTGATTTTGTCCTGCCTCTAGTCTCCCAATGGCTCTCCATCGTAGTTTTGCAGGCAATTGATTGCTGGAGATTATTGTTACAAATTGGCTATCTCAGATTTCTGATGTCACTATCCCAGTGAAATATGTGGGTTTGCTCTCAAACATGTACACTTACGCAGATGACTTATTCCCAGTGCAGCATCATTAATTTGCATATTGCAGTTTTACTCAGCTACTCTTGCCAACATGTTCAAATTTTACATGGTTTGACATATTTTTAAGGGAGTTATTGCTATTTTTGGGATTTTTCTTTAATTTATGATAACCAGTGTATATTGATCTTTCATTTAATTAATTTTTCAGTTTATACCGTTCATCAATTTTATGTATATTAAAACAAAGAACAAAACCTAGTTTTCTGCCTGAATAAATACTTTATACTTTTCTCTTCTACTGCGTGGCAACTATGAAAAAGAACATTCCTCTTGATTTGTGTATTAATGTAGCTTGATTAGATTAGTTTGCATGGGACATTTTGGTGTAGTAAGTTCATTTGAAAACTAGAGCAGGTATTGATTTAAGCAAATTTAACACTGAATCATTAGATGTAAAAATTAGATGCTCTCAATTACATTAGAATTACTATAGAATTTGTACATGGTGCATCAGCTGGAAAGTTATACTTTTGATTCAACGCTTAGCTTCATGCATTAGACTTTGGATTTATGTTAGTTTGTGAAAATGAAGTGGTTACACTTGACACATATTTCATATTATTCACTTGGATTACAACTTTGATCAACAGTATTGGATATGTATTTGCACTTTGTTTCATCGAAACTTGGTAAGTTACTTATTATTTAAATTATTTGATCTACTTGTTGACAATCACGAGTAAATTAATTTGTGTTGAAAAGAACAGTAATACCATCTTTAATAACTGAAACTGTTTTAAAAAAAATTGAAAATTCTACGATGATGGTCTGTCGATTTCCAAATTTTTAGGTAAACTTCTTGAAAAACTGAGAGTTAAACACAAGCAACTCATTGAGTTGAAAAATATTAAGCAAAGAAGAATTTGAAATTAAAATTTGTCAAGATTATCGGGATGTGAAAGTGTGAATCTTCTAAACAAGTAAAAGAATTTTTAGAAAATTCAGATTCCTAACAGGGTTAATGAATTCTCTGCTTTTCATGCAAAAAACACCATTAAGTTGCTGAAATTTTTGGGGACCCAAGTAACTGTCAATAACTTTGGGAGGGAATATGAAGTTTTTGTTCATAACGGTGAGTCATTATGAAAAGTAAATAAATTTAATATCTTATAGTCACTATTAGGTGGGATATTTTACACAGTAAGACCCTGCATTATGTGGTGGGTGCATTGTAATAATTTCCTGTGTTAAATGAAATGGCATTAAACAAGGCTCTTCTAATATGTAAATAATTGGAGTAAGTGAAACAGAAGAGAGAATAAGAAAAATGTTTTTGTATCATTTAATGGGAGTTACTTTTTTGTTGCATTAATTATAGTTTTATTGATTGATAGCATTGACTTCTATTCATAAGACATTCATGAAAATCAAAAAAAGTTCAAGTAAAACACTAATTTTGTATCCCCATGCACTTGTTCTGCTAATTATTTAAGATCATAATTGGAAGACTCACCAGTTGTAACTTGAAACAATTTTTCACTACCATCCAACCATGTTTCATTAGCTAGTGAACAATTGTGTCAACATTAACAATCCGTTGTACCAACATGCCTGCTTAGCTCTGGCCATTACTAGTAAAGATGATTTTTGTGTTTTGAAATTATAAACAAGCAGTAGTTTTAACTTAGTGTTACCACCCAGTAGAACCATTAAATGATCTTTTGTTGCTTAAGTCCTAAACCAATCAGCAATACCAACACCACATGTGATTTCTGAGAATCCTAATACTATAGCATAGTACTGAATCAGCATTAAGCAGGGTCTTACTTTAATGCCATTTCCAGACTTTTGCTTACAGATGATAATTACAATCATAGATCTGCCCAACAGGTTTGATAGAAAAGATGTGGTAATGAGTGCTTACCTGAATAAATTGTTAAATCAATTAAATAGAAATGTAAGAGATATACAAAAATCTTAGAAACATGTATGATCTGTTGGGAAGTCAGTTTAGATGCATAAATTCTATAAAATGTTGCATTAGAAACTTAAGGTAGCTTACTTTGTCTAGTATTAAAATTAATTCCATTGAATATTGCATTAGAATTTAGTTGCAGTGGGAAGAGTGACTCAGTCTGAACAGATCTGATGTTTAATGTCAAAGTGCTATAAAGGCAGGATTTAGCAAATGCTGCAGCAAATTGAGAATAAAAGTCTTCTCTTCATCATGCTTGAAGTTTGCACCAGATTGTGCTGTGAATATTGATTTGTTGAATTTCTTGTTCAGACCTTTTGCAAGAACTGGCTTTATCTTTAAGTTGTGCATGCTCAAAAGGTACTAGATGTGTTCTCCTATATTTGCTGTGAAAAAAAGCTCTGATGTTATGTTCTACTGCAAAAGTTATGCATTCTTTTTTTGGCCCTGAAGTGAGTACATTTGTTTTACTGTTCATACAGTCTTGGGAAATGCTGCATGGAATTAACTTTGTTAAGTGTTAAAAAGCATTTATGGCAGAAGGGAATGCAAAATCTGTTTACGATGCACTAATGATATTCCCAAGTGAAAACAAAATATTAAATACAAATAAATGTGTAAAACAGGTCATTTTGCCATTTTTAAAGTTCAGATTAAACTGTTTTCCCAAATCATAACTTGTTTCGATTTATCTGTGTGATATATCAATGCATTAAAAATTTTCTCACTGAGTATTTGCAAATGTTAGTCCAGTCTGTGTGTAGTGTAAACCTGTAAGTGACATCAATGAATTACAAGAATTCCTTTATTTTAAGCTTTCCTTTTAAAATTGTTAATTTTGCATTATCAAGTCTTACTGAAGGTAAGACCCTACCTTAATTACATTAAGGTGACTACTTGTGAAATGTCCACATTTAAAATATGCATGTGTTGTTAAAAAATTTTAATTTGTTAATATGACTTACATAGCAAAGATTACATACATGTACAGAAGCAGACCAAGCTTAAATGGGCATTCAAAAGTGCATGCGTGTATTAGTTTCTAAACTTTAAAGAACTTAACTTTAACTTATAATTATGGAAAAAGATCTCATTAAGAAGCTTTAAAAAGGCCTTAAATTAGCTCTTGATATGTCTAATTTTCTTCATAAGGGTTTATATAAGTAATGAAAATTTTTTGATTATTTAAAGTTAGAAACTGCTTTCATTAAAAGTGTTAAATTTCGATGAAAGTTTCTGTCTTTCATAGCCCCTCTCTTCAGTTTGAAGCAGCCTGGGCACTGACAAATATTGCATCAGGAACTTCAGTGCAAACAACAGCAGTTGTAAATACAGGTTGTAATGTTACCTTAAATTATGCATAAAATATTTAAAATTTAAATATTTTAATTTCACAAACTATTTCATTCTCTTACATATGTATGAATTTTTTAGGTGCAGTCCCTTTATTTCTGGAATTACTTAAATCACCTCATCAAAATGTATGTGAACAGGCAGTTTGGGCTTTAGGTAACATAATTGGTAAGTTATAAGAAAGTTTAATTGTTTTTGTTTGCAGAGTTTGAAAATGTGTATTTTTGCATATATTAATTCTGACTACCAAAATTCATACTTCATAACCATGTAATTACACACTTAATCTTTTTTTAATCTTTTCCATTTTTATGCAAGTTTATTTTGAGTGTTCGGTGTAGTTCAACTGCGCTGCCTGCAATTGTATGCACAAAACACACATGTGCTGTTCAGACTGATTTATTGAAGAAGTAGAGTGGATGAACCATGAATCATGTAGGGAGTTTTCCCCTTTTTACTTTAACTGTATTCCTAGAGCACAGATTTAGGAAAGCAGAATTTTTACTAAAGTTATCTGAAATAATACGCTGATCATCATTTGTAATTAATCTTTTATTACATTGTATTTAATTTTATGCATTTGTATGTATATTGGTAAAAAATATGAGTGTTTCCGAAGCTTAATTTTGCTATATACATATATATATATATACATAATTTTATGAAAATTTTATTAATGACTTATTGTATAATAATAATAGTCATTATAGTTTACTGTATAATTTTCATTGCAGTGAATTCTAACATAATAATTGTTATAATTAATTATTATGTCTTTTTTATCTCTCAACTAAAATTTATGTACATTAATAAACACTAAAAAAACCTATTTCAGTTGTTTAACCCTCTGTGTCATCGATGGATTATTCTGTATTGAAATATGGCTTTCCAAATCATTGCAAAAGGAATATTTTGTCAGCTGAAACGATTTTAGGATCCATCGAGCTGACGATGACATCTGCCTTACGTTTTCCTCCTCGAAATCATTGAGGATGGAATATTCTGTACTGTTGTTCCCCCACCCCGACCTCTTGTTGTGCTTAATTGGTAGTGAGGAAACAGCGATTGTTAGAGAAAGATGTTGCAATACGAGGGAGGGTTATAAATAAAAACCTCAAATCCAGCTGTACCATCTGCTGATCTGAGGGTGATCATCATGCCAAAACTTTAAAATACTGAAAAGCCTTCAACCGAAAACTTAGTATATGCGAAACAAAATTTCTTTTGCAAAAGTAATTTGCAAGGAACCCGTGAATAACTTTTTAGGAATTTAGCATCACCTAATTTACAAATAATTACTTTTAGCATGAAATAAATACTTAAACAATGTCTGCGGAAACAGAGAAATTTGAGATAATTTTTATTTTAGCTGTGTGCATTGATTGAAAATACTGTATTTTTTAAAATAGTATAGCAGTTCACAAAAACAGTTACTTCAATATATATTTTTCAATAATTGTTCTGAAATGAAAATCAGATTACTGAAAGATTTCGAATCGTGTAATTCCGTTTTAAACTATTGCATCATTTATATGTTTTATTGAAATTCATTTAGTAGTGTGAATATGAATTTTGGGCATTTTATACATTAAAATATGAGGACAAGGTACGTTTTCTTAAAGAAAAATCCGTTTTACTTTTCTGATTTCTCATCTACTATTGAGAAATTTTTTTGTCGTGATATGAAAATCATTCGTAAATAATATCATTAAGAAATTAAATCATGTTTTGGCATTGATAAAATAAAGTACTGAAAGTACATGAAATCATATGATGCATTTTTTACTCTAAGCAAAATACTTCCGCTTTACTGGAAGTGTTATCTAATAAAAAGAGTCCAAATTGTATTTGATTATCAGTATTTTACTGTTATGAAGGTGTGCTTATTTCCAAATTTCGAAACAGTTGAGACATAAAATTCTCAGCATGTAAATTTATTGAAATATTTATGAAAAATAATTGTTCGAAGAGAACTGTAAATAGCTTTTTATAAGATCACCACAACCATTATACGAAGGTGGAAAAAATAGGGTGATCTGGATGATGCAAAAAATTTTGAAAGAGAAAGTAGAATTTCTGATTCATTGTGTGGATCAAAATTTGAAATGACACAATTAGATGCTCAGATAAAGATAAATAGACAACTCTAACTTTCATGGACGACTTTCGGAGGGAAAACTATTTTTATTTTGCGACTGTGGTTAATTGATAAGACAAGGGAGAGCTAGCTACCTGTGTATGGGGATGGATGCCTTCATGGAGGACTTTTTAAAGGAAACTGTTTAGTATTTACATTACACATGGGAAAACTCAATTTCATGTCGAACCACTAGTGTTCAGTAACGTTACTGCTAGGCCGCTAGTGGATGTTATTTGCAACGAAGGACTGATGAGCTATGTCAATTAGGTACAGATTACCATTTAAATTCATTAGTTAATAACGATTGGGGTTTTACTAAAGAGGCTAATATATGTATGCATTTCTTGAAATCAGTTTTCACATTTTATTAACATTTTATGTGCAGTTTTTATGGTATCCTTCCTTAACATCCACCAAAATAATTTCACAGCCTAAGAACAAAGTAGAACTATTTAAAATTTAATATCTATCCTTCGTTTGAAATATTTCTTTTTTGTTTGTTTTATTCAACAAAGCGCTTGAGGGCTATCTGCCAAAGGAGGGATGCCTTCATGGAGGACTGTCTAAGGGAAACTTTATTCTGTACATGTTTCGCAATGGAAAAATCATGAAAATGTCCATGCAGCCAGCCCATTCGCTGGAATTCGAATTGAACTACCTGTGTTCAGTGATTTTACTGATTGGCCGTTGGTGGTCATATTACTTTTTGAGTTAATTATCATAATATATGTTTTAATAGGCGTCAATAACAATCTGTGCTTACTATTGTGAGTTACATTTACAGTGATGTTAATCCACTACTTCATGATCTTGTATATTTGAGTGCTCTGCCTAAGAGCGATAAAGCTTCAATGTAAGTGGAACTGAGTCATATGCACATTATGCATGGGGAAACCACCATAATTGATATGAATGTGTTAATAGTTATTTTGTCACTCTCAATGATACCAATCATGCGACTTGGTATTCAGTTTCAGAGCTAAAATACATTATTTGCAAAAGAAATCAATTTGGGGACGAATAAAGTATTATAAAAAAGCAAATTTCTTCTATATATTGGTTCATTTGTTACCATTTACTTTGTGTTTTAATATCTGTATATTTTGTTTAGGTATTTCTTACTTAATTCTTAAATATTTTGCAAAATTCGAAAAAATAATGAAATTTCTTCATAAATTCTTGCAATTCTAACTGTAATTTTCTTTCCCAGTTCTAAAAATGTATTCTTGATATTACAGAGTAACAAAAAGATACAGTATTCACTAAATTAATATGCAATTATTGTTAAAGTGCATTTTGGTAGTAGATTCATGATAGTTGCTATGTACACATGCTTCAAAAAGATTATAGGACTACATAATTTTTTCGCCGTTCAGGGCAGAACCATGGTTCCAATTTAAAAAGATAAATAAAGTAGATTTTCACGCAACGACAATTTTTGACTCCATTTATTACAAATGTATGAAGCAAATTTCTTTTTGTTCTCCAAAAGAAATAAATATGTCATTGAATAACAGGTTTCTCAATGTGCTATTATAATAAGAAATCCATATTCGTCTGACGCAAATTTACTGATGTATATTTTTAATCAAAAGTTTGAAAGACAGATTTCAGATATTACTTTCAAGTGCTAACTATTCAGAAGTTACACTTTTTATGTTTTTAAATGCACTTTTCAATAGTCTCAGCCTCTTTTATAAGTGCTTCGAACCATCTTATTTCACTAAATTGTCTAGGAAGGTAAGGAACAGCATATTCAATGGCACTTTTTTCGCACAGTCGCTTTATTAAACACTTAAATTTTGCATCTGTCTGTCATATATTCATAGCCGAAATAGTCCATAACTGAAAGCCTAATTTTATTCGAATAATTTCTTAGACTAAAATCATAGCCACTTGTACTCTTTTTAAGATTTTCTCAGATAAACAGGTATTTTTTAAAATAGAAATGGCAAAATCATTTGAGATGTGATTTTTCCTTTTCAAAACAAACTATTTATTTCATGAAAATATAATCGAAAATAATTTTAGAACTATGAAATAAATTCAAGAAGAGGAATAAATATTTTGAAATTCATTCAGTTCGATAAGAAAATAGGAAATCTCAGCAGAACATAATACATCATCACAATATCAGCTGAAAGTGATAAAAGAGAAAAAAAATTTCATTGCTACTAAATGGTTTATGTAACTCCTTTTATAATAGCTCAAAAAAGAGAATATATATATCGTTTGCATTTGGTGAGTTAACATAATCTTTAAAGTTATTGTTGTATATAGTATAAATATTTGCTTGTTATTTTATGAAATAAGTGTCTGGATCCCACTCAAATAAAAAATAGAATAGAATATATAGACTCCTATAGAATTTTAACAAATTATTTTATGGGATACAAATATGCACATGCTTTTTATGAAATATGTGAAACTCGTGCAAATATATTTCTTTTTTATTAAAATTAAGGATGAAATTTATTTTAATATGAATTTGCGGTGGACCACACAGAGATAAGTAAATTGTGTGTGAGGTCCCTGCAATTCACTGCTCCCAGCCTTTACGATGTGTCACATGACATGTTTTTGACATCGCAGAGACATAACTTCACGACTAGTGTCCAGAGATTTCAACTTTCTGTACCTTGTCTGTCGTCAAAGCCTCACGATTTCAGGAGGGGTGACCAACCAATGATCTGATTTTTCCTTTGATATCATTCCAGATATAATGAATCAGAGGATGTAAAATGCTACTGTAAAATTAAGGAGGCGTGGCTAATTCAGTTTGAAGATTTTCTCCATCGGAATAACATGAAAAGAACACTCCAGAAATCTCGACCAGAGAGAACTGCAATGCTCTTGCTCTCTTGACTAGAGAGACCTTGGTTAGCAGACTCCTCACACTACAAGGACTATAACTCATTTAAAAACCTATCTATGCTATCTATGAATTATATATATTTATGTGCAAGAGCTTCTTATAATTGTATTAAATATATTTTGAGTATCAAATTCAATAAGAAATATGTACCCTCTCAACATTACCTAATCATTATAAGGAGTCAGATATGCTACCTTCAGCCACTCAACTCGGGGGTAACCTGTTACTCCCACAGCAGTGACCACCAAAACATCCCCCCAGTAGTGACCAAGGACTGGCAGCTGCAATAAAGAACTAAACTATCATGAATTCTTCCGACAGCTATATGAAGGAAAAGCTTCATGAACTGTATGTTCATGTAAATGCTTCAACTAATTCGTCCGCGAAAGCTTCGTTAACTACCACCCCACCTGCATCTTCACGTAATTGCTGGATCATCTGAAAATTTAACTGCACAGTTAAGCTTTCCGTACGGATTATTACAATAAAACTATTAATACTAAGAAACACCTCTATACAGCCTGATGGAATGCATCATTGCAAAGCGGACATTAAATCCAGCATCTCTCCGGCAACAGTCCTAGGGCGGCTCCTAATGGCGAGATTCTTCATCCCGCTTCCGTTTTCCCTGGAAAATCCAAAAAAGAAGGCATCCGCCTTTGCTAAAGGTTTCCCCCGGAAAATCGAAAAAAGGATTCCCTCCATACAGAAGCATCTAATTCTCGCTTTCAACAGTGTTGGTGTTATATGACAACTGTATAGTGATTTTCTGTACAGCACCGCATTTTCAGCGATTTGTGTGTGCTTACTGTGTGCTTTATATTCAACCGTGTTTCTTCAAAAAAATATTTTTCTCAAGTGCCTGCTGTTTCACCGAACCGAATAGAGGAAAGCAAGAACACGGGGTATGTTTATTTCCTTTCTTCCCTTATTTTGCCTTGCCTATAAATAACGCGCTCACACAGCTGATCAGGTGAAGGCTATTAACCTTTTTCTCCCTTAGAGGCCGAGACCAAATTCTCCCCTTTTCTTTCATCAAGGAAAATGACAGGACCGCAAAGAACTGTAATTGATCAGGTTCATAGACTAGCGGTGAGAATACCTCCCATTTGGAAATCAAATATTGCCTTATGGCTAAGGCAGTGTGAGATACAATTTGATCTGGCTGCAGTTACCAAGGACAACACAAAATTTTCGCATATTGTAACAAATTGAGACACAGCAAGTAGCACCACATGTCAAAATAGACTATTCGCGGAGTTCCAAGACTCTGAAGTACAGCAAATCTGTAAACTTTTATGTGAATTACACTAAAATGACAAAAAACCTAGTTTCCTTTTGAAACAAATGAAAGAGATACCATCAAACAAATGCATGATGATTTTTTAAAAAAATATGTGGATGCAAAGGCTTCCTTCAAATATGCAAACAATTTTATTCGCCTCAGATGCAGATTTGAACCGTCTATCCCAGGTAGCAGATAAGGTATCGGAAGTCACAAATGATGCACAGCTCACTGTGCGGCATCAAATATTGAAAAAAATCAGAGTTAAGCTCAGCACTAAGCTTAATGTCCAAACAAATAGAGACTTATCATCAGAAGTTTAAAGCTGATGCTCATAAAATTCTCCATGCTCATTTCACTCGGAAAACTAAATTCTGCTGCTATTTCGAAACAAGTTACGGATACTGGAATAGCAGCGAATACATCCAACAGGTTACATGTATATGACAAACATAGAAACGTGAAATTTCTTGTTGACACAGGTAGTGCCATTTCTTGGTTTCCGGTGCCAAAAGGAAAGCACTTCACTGCTACTACTCTACAGCTATTTGCTGCAAATAATACTAAAATTAAAACATACGGCATTAAGCAACTAAATTTAACTTTCTATCTCGAGTGAAATTTTAAATATGACTTCATAAAGCTGATGTTTCAATTCCCATTATAGATGCCGATTTTATCACTCATTTTGGTTTACTAGTCGACTTACAGAAAAAAAAAAAGAATCGTGTGATAAATTAACAACTCTCGCTAGTAACGGCAAAATAGAGCACAATAGTCAACTGAATGTGAAAACTGTTTCAGAATGCTCTCAATATTACCAAATTCTTAGACAATTTCCTGAACTAACTAATCCTTCTATTCACAGCAAAGCAATCAAACATGACACAGTTCATTATATTGAAACTAAATGACAACGAGTCCATTCCAAAGCAAGATGTCTTCGACTTGAAGTTAATCAGGAAACAAAAAAGGAGTTTGAATTTATGATGGAACAAAGAATTTGTCGACCCTTTAAGAGTAACTGGTGATCACCTCTGCACGTAGTACATAAAATGTCTACTGGCATTAGACCAGTTGGAGATTTCAGAGCACTTAATTCAGTTACAGTTTTCGATTCATATCCTATTCCACATATACAAGATTTCGCTCAATCTCTTCATGGCAAAACAGTGTTTTCTAAAATAGGCATTAAGAGGGCTTATCATCATATACCCGTCTATGAAAAACACATACAATTAGCAGTGGTAATTAACCTTTCAGTCTTTCTGAGTTTCCTTATTTAAATTTTGGATTCAAAAATGCTGCTCGAACATTCAAGCGTTTCATGCACAAAGTGTTACGAGGACTATATTTTTGTTACACATACCTAGATGACATTCTAATATTCTCAGAAAATGAAACACTTCATAAACAACACACTTCCAAAGTTTTACACAAACCCAACGAATATGGATTTAAATTAAATACTTCGGAATGGGTTTTCGGAGTTCCTGAAATAGAATTCTTAGGCCATTTGATAACCAAGGATGGCACTGAACCTATTATCTGAATGGCTGAACACAATCCTGAACTTAAAAAAACCAGAAACTGTTAAAAACTTAAGGTAGTTCTTAGGCTTCCTAAATTTTGCCATAGGAACCTGCCACGTGCAGCACATATTCAAGCAGTACTCGGGGAATATTTAAAAGGTTCAAAAAAGAATGACAAGTAAAAAATTCCTTGGTCTGTGCAAACAAGTGAAGCTTTTGAAAATGCTAAACAACAGTTAGAAAATGCTACATTATTAGCACATCCTTCAACAAATGCATCTATCATTCTACAACATCTGACAACGCTATTGGAAGATCTCTAAATCAAGTTACTAAACAAGGACTCGAACCTCTAGCATTTTTCTCTAGAAAGCTCACAACCACTGAGGCAAAATACAGTGCATATGATAGAGAGTTATTGGCAATGTTCTCATCCATTCACAAATTTAGATGCATGCTTAAAGGACTTAAATTTACAGTATTTACTGACTACAAACCATTAATATTTGCTTTCGAAAAATGCTCCCCACGTCAAACTCGTCAACTAGATTTCATTTTTCAATTCACAACTGATATTCAGTATATTAAAGGAGCTGATAATATTGTTTCCAACAAATTATGTCGCATTCATCAAATTAAAATCAGTGGTTCCATTCATTATGAAGAAATTGCTCAAGCACAATCAAAGAGATTATGAGTTAAAATAAATACTTAACAATTCTTTACAAATAAAAAAGGTTAAACTCCCAAATTTAGAAATAGAAATGTATTGTTATATATCAACAGGTATAGCAAGACCTTATATTCCCAAGGCATTTCGAAAATTGTGTTTTAATTGCATACATAATTTAGCTCATCTGGGCATTCGAACGACGTCAAATATAGTTCGTAGTCTATATGTATGGCCAACTATCAACAAAGATATGAACTGGAGAAAACAGTGTATTTCGTGCCAGAAATCTAAAATAAACATACTTCAGCCCCTTCACAATCATTTAGTGAAACTTGTACACGATTTTATCATATTCATTTAGATCTCATCGGCCCACTCCCACCTTCCAGTAGGTTCACATATTGCCTAACCACTATCGATCGGTTTACTAGATGGACAGAAGCTATTCCCATCATTGATATTCAAGCTACAACATTAGGGGAGGCTGTCTGTGCCAACTGGATCGTCTGCTTTGGGGTGCCAGCTACTATTACAGCTAATCAGGGGCGTCAATTGAAGTCTTCTTTATTTAAGGCTCTTACTAAACTCCTAGGCATACAACAAATATGCACAACTGCTTATCATCCTCAAAGCATAATTGAGCATAATTCCTCAATAGCATAATTGAGGAATTTCATCGTCTACTAAAAGCCGCAATGTTTCACGACACGCTAAAATGGACAAAAGTGCTACCTACTGTGCTACTTGGTTTGAGAACAGCTCTCAACGAAACCATCGGTTGCACACGTGCTGAACTTGTATATGGAACCACCATTCATCTCCCGGGCGATTTTTTTCGGCACATCGAATCGTGCAACTGATCCTGTGGAATACGTCAAACAACTTCAAAGTTGCATGCAGCAACTTAAACCAAAACTAACTGGATCACATACAGCAAAAGCAGTGTTTAGTCACAAAGATTTAAAAAATGTGTTGACATGTGTTTGTGCGACGTTATACAGTACGACGTCCACTATAGCCACCGTACGACGGTCATTTTAAAGTTCTCAAACATGGTGAAAAAGTGTTCAACTTATCCATTCATAAAAAATTGTTTCAGTCTCAATTGACTGGCTGAAACCAGCATATCTGTTGAATATCGACATCGATACTCGCTCTCCTGATACTTCGAAACCTAATATTTGTCAGACCCGTTCCGGTAGACGTGCATTTCCCTGATTTTTGTGTATCATCACGATGATACCGGAGGTGAAGTATGCAGCGGACCACACATAGGTAAGTAAATTGTGTGTGCGGTACCTGCAATTCCATGCTCCCAACCTTTATGACGTATCACATGACATGTTTTTGACATCGCAGAGACATAACTTCATGACTAGTGCAGGAGATTTCAACGTTTTGTACCATGTCTGTCGTCAAATCCTGCTGATTTCAGGAGGGGTGACGAACCAGTGATTTGATTTTTCCTCTGATATCTTACCAGGTATAATAAATCAGAGGATGTAAAATGCTACTGTAAAATTAAGGAGGCGTGGCTAATTCTCCATCGGAGTAACAGCAAAAGAACGCTCCAGGACTATCAACTAGAGAGACCTGCAATGAAATTAAAATAAAATCTGAAAGTTTTTTTTTTTTTTTTTACAATTTTTGTGTTAATTTTATTTATTAAATATCATGTTCTTCACACTTAAACCACATAAATTCCAGTTTAACAGCAATATCATAAAATATTTAAAAGTAGCATATCTTTAGAATTTCTGATAGTCTCAAACTCTAGAAATAAAAATGTTTTATTCCTCTCAGTGTTGCCACTGGTTGCTTTGAAATTGTTAAATTTTCTGATCAAAAATTCATTAAAGTTTTACAAAATATGAAAGAGAAGAGATAATAAACAAATTTGAAATTAAAAATTTGAGTTTCTAGGTGCGCAAGTTCGCATGGATGATTGTTATTCAAAATTTGTTTGCTTTAAGCAATGCCATTTTTTTCACATACTTCATGCAAATTCTTCATTGTTTAGTTTCTTTAAATATAATACAGGATGATAATATTTGGTTGCAGGAATTTAAAAGTTGATTTGCTGTTTATAGTGAAACGCTACAAAATGCCGTTTTGAGACTAGTAGCCCTTCTGTCCTAGCACCCTATGGGCCAATAAGAAAACTGATTTTGATAAACTGATTTAAATATATAATTATTAGATCTGTTCTTAAATTTCATATATATTATGCACCTATTTATCATAAAATTGAAGAATTTTGCAGAAGATTTTCTGCAGGATTTTTACTTACAGTTATGCCTTTTACATTCTACTGAATGTCTTTCTGCTATGGTACTGAGAAATGTTTGTCTTATATTTCAAAAAACAGATGAAGTATTTTCAAATATGGTGCACGTTGAAAAGAAGCGGTAATGTAAAATGAATCGAAGAAAGAAGAGAATATGTGTTGAAAATTAGAGGAGGGACCATAAGAATGAAAGGCAATGTGCGTGGTCATTTCAAGTATTATATATGGTACCTTTGAGGAAAGAAAAAAGAAGTCAAAGTCAGGACCGCCTGGACAACTATTATCTGTTTCTGTTCGTATACTAGGCTCGCACTGTAAAATTTAGAATGATGTAAAATCAAATTTGAAAGTGTAATTTACTTTAAAATTTCTCAGTATCGAAATAACTTGCTAATTGCATTAAAAATATCTATCTACAGAGCACAAGAAATAGACTAGAATTCTCTTATTGCAGGGTTTGAGTTTAGTACTGTATGCGAATAAAATTTTTGAATTGGTTCCATCTAGTTGAACCTTGCTGATAGTCGAATGATAAAACACTAATGTAAACTATTTTAATTGAAAATTAATTAATTTTGCTTTTTTTTTTTCCTAAAAAAAAATATCTTGTTTAGTTTCTAAGAGGAAAGAAGGAAAAAAAAAAGATTGTATATTTATTTCTAACTGAGCTAGCCAGCCATGTGCACGAAACTTAATTTTGCTTTTTTTAGTTGAAATAGAAATATGTTGTGCATTTTGGTGAACAAAACGGATTTTACACTTTAGTTTGGCCGTAGAACTTCTGTTTTAACTTTACGGAAGTTAAAATCTTGAACAGTTTTTATTGCAAATCTTAGGTTGGGAATACATTCTATATATATATATATATTGTCATTATAATAAATAAATATAAGCCTGTAGGAAGCAAACCTGTCACCCAGACTTCTTGAATATTCAGATAGATTGTGATCATATTATCCTGGGTATTCGTTGAAATTAGTTGGATTTTTGTTGAAACCTTAATTCTTGTTCAATGCATGATTTATATAATTTCTAATAATACATAAATATTCTTGAGAAAACCTAACTGAAGGAAGATGAATCTAAACATGATCAGTTCTACACAATTTTATTTTAAAATTCATTATCATTTGCATGTTTTGAGTGCAAACAATTTTTTTTTCATATATCAAAATTTTCACCATTTACACCCTTAAAAAATAACTGCATATTATTATACTGAAAAATAAAATTTAAGAAAGTACTGAATTCTGGGAAATAATCTTAATTCAATGTATCGAAAATCAAATTATAAATATAAATATTTATAAAACTTTGTTTCTGTGTACTACATTGAAAGTAATACTGATAGAAAATCTGTAATAAAACTATGCATTACTTTTATTTAAGTATAATATTTTTAAATAAGTATTTTCAATTTCCCGACTGCGCATACAAAACTTGTGTTCCGTAAAACACATCAAGAGCGTTGTCCCATCAGTGGACGAGCAGTAAAGTCTCTGAACTCTGGTAATTCGCCTCCATGTATTCTATTCTAACCTCTATATATGGTACACACGGGATTTGGTGACATGATGATGAGCAGTAAATGGGTCATTTTGGTGTTGGCAATTGTCGAAACCGTTCCAAGGCCATAGCATATACTAGGATTTTACCACAAAATCTTTTAAACATTTTTTTAATAAATGCCTTATTTGTCATTTTGCAGTAAAATAAAGAAATAGCAATTGGTCATCTAGGCTAACCATTTAATATAATCTATATTTGCCAAAATATCGTTGTTTATTGTAATTCAGTTTTTAATTATTTTAATGTTATTCATATCATTTAATGTTGTTTCTTCCTCTAAATTTATTTATTATTAGTAAATAATACTTTCAAATTTCAGATTTTCTATGGCATAACCCTGAAACGAACTCTAGCAGTATGATGACATAACATCACGAAATTTAATGCACATATTTTTTGCTTATGTATGCTGCTAAATAAATACAAAATACCTGAATTTATTTAAGAATATCGTTAAATTGATTTCATTCTTTCATTTAGCTGCAGAATGTCTGCAAAAAAAGACATTTTTTAACCCAGATTGGGCAGATTCTAATCTCAATCTTCAGTGGAGAAAACAACTCCTATTATAGTTATAATAGTAATGCTTTGGGGATCATATATATATATATATATGTATATGGTGTGTGTGTGTTTATGTAATTGGCAAATTTTTGTGTTTTCAAGTGGTGCCATGATTAATTTACCTCTTAGCACAGCCAAAGTGCATTACACGGATAGAATGGAACAACACACCTGGAAAAATCAAAGAATTTCGTTCTCCTGTTTCAGTGGGAACCGTGTT
>KK119742.1:8488-33019 GCA_000611955.2 Stegodyphus mimosarum | reverse complement strand
TACGCTTAGGATTGCGTCTCAAGGTAAACGTTAACTCACTAACTTGTTTATTCAGCTTTGTTACCTGAAGTTCCTATCAGCAACCATAGGCAATTTATTCAAATCAGAGCTCAGTTTACTCAATCAAGAGCAACTGAAATAGCTTGTGTACTATTAGGAAGCTTTGCAAGCCACAAAGACCTTTGCAAAGGTTCACCTACGGTATCACGTGCCGAAGCATATATGAGTTAATAACTGAGAAGGGCATTGGTCGCCAAGCTCTCTACCTTGCAACTAGAGTACAAGTTTTCGATGCTTCGCTCTAGGAATGCACTGAAATCAATCTTTGTTTTAGGGCATCATTATTTTCCACTCGCAGGATGTTTTGAAATGATATCACCAACAGAATTATATATATCAGAGTCTGCAGCAGCAGCGACACGGTTAATTTCTGTTAAATTCAAAGTTAAGTTGGAATAGGAAAACTGCGATTCCAATCTGGCAAGCCGTCAGGTAGGGTTTGTTTTCCAAAAAGGCAGTGATTTTCCGAAACGTGACACTTGTGTAGCCGCTGTGCTGTCATCTGCAATGTCATCAGCAGAATTTTCATTATGTGATACAAATTCTTACAGCTAAGTATCACAAATATTAATTCCAAAACAAAACATTAAAAGTATAGAAAGCCTTTCACACATTTGTATCTATTACGGATACACACTGGAATGAAAGTGCGGTGAAAATATAAAATATTCACAATGTAGAAGTATATTGTGAACATTAATATGGAAGAAAAACCAATTCTTTTCAACCAGCCCTACCTGCATTCTGAAACACATGGTAACCAAGGAGAAAATTATAGAATAATAGCACTGACATACTGAGTACTTTATCTGGAATATTCCCGATTTGCAGCTGCACAATAGAATCGCATTCACAGATACTGTTGCCATGGAATCTCAATATTCATCTTCCTCAAGTACTTCACTCTGGCCATGCATAATTGCAGCATTCTTAGGTCTCCAAATGTAATGATGATTTATGACACAGAACTCCAAACTTGTCAGAAGGTAAATCAACTGGAAAGCCGTTAGTAAACCATAAAAATAACTTTATTTAAAATTAAAGGTAAAGCGCAGTACATGATGGTAAGTCGGCACCAAATGTCGACCATAAGCAAGAAGGAACAGTGAAATTACAAGTCCAAAGTGAATCTCTTGGTAGAAAGTTAGTCTTTATACTCTCAATACAATGAGTGTGCATGGGCACAGTGCAGCAAACATAGATACTGCATGCAAATGCTGAAATGCGAATATTCTGCCGCACTATTGTATGCTATATATATTCATTCTACTAAATTTTCAATATTCTTTCTACTAAAGCATGCGACAGATGAATTGGCATAATCTGTATGAGTGCAGTCTAATTCCTGTATTATGAATATCTGTCATAAACTTTTGTAATTAAAGCGTACAGTATAAAGATTTAAATATTTCTGCCTGGTGTGTTTCAATTCGTTTCCACCCCCTTTCTTTTCTCCATTTTTTTTTAATTCCTTGAAATTTTTAAGAGTAAAATTTCTGTTAAATGGAAATGCCATCTTATTGAAAGCTGATGTAAATGATTGAGTGTTTATGTAAAAAGGGTAATTCAATAAGAATTTTTTATTCCCAAGATTTCATTTAAAGCATTTTATTTTATAACTGAATGTTGTGTAATTTTACTTTCAGGTGATGGTCCGGATTTTAGAGACTATGTAATAAGGTTAGGAGTTGTTCAACCACTGCTATCATTTATCAAACCAGAAATTCCTTTACCATTTTTAAGAAATGTTACCTGGGTTATTGTGAATCTTTGTCGAAGTAAAGATCCACCTCCTCCAGTTGAAACTATTAAAGAATTGCTCCCAGCTCTTTGTATGTTGATACATCATACTGACGTAAATGTAAGAATTTATTTTTGTTGCCAGTATTTTGATTAAATTTTGACTGAAGTGCTTCTCCTGAATCATTTTATGTGTTATTTATTCAGACATCATTTTATGCTTTCATTTTATAAACACTTGAGTTCATTTCCTTTAATGTCGAGTTTTTTATATGAAAAGGATCAATATTTGAATGAGGAATTTAAAAAAAAGTAATCCAAGAATTATTTTCCCATTGTAATGAAAATTGTTAACATTATTTTCAATACTTGAGGGAAAATTTTCATTTAAAGCTGTTTAAAAATATCCTGATAATAGAAATTTTTTAATGAACTTGATTATTGCAAATGTAATTAATTATAAGATTCCCAGTTTTCAGTCAATGTTTCACTCAAACTTCAGTGTATTTTTTTATATGTCAGAGGTTATTAAAATAGGGAAAGTTCAAGAACTAGATTAAGCCATTGTAGTTGCACTTTTCTACATAAAATTAAATGTTTTCCTTATCAGTTTCTCAAGAAATTTCCCTTGTCTCAATATCTTGTGTTGCTAAAATGGTAACTCTTCATTGGGCTAAAATTTCCACTTTATGGAATAAGACAGCATTAAAGAACCACCCCTTTTTTAATTTGACTGTATTCCCAGTATTCATCTGATGTTATGCTTGTTCTGATGCTCGAAGATTCACTGATGTCTCTGAAAACTAATGACATGTGGCAGTAAAAACACACATCAGAATGCTTCAAAATTAAAAGTTTAGCACAGTTTGAAAGAAAATATTCTGCTAGAAAATGTGACCACCAAATACAAATTTTGTGATATTCAGTTTGTTTATATTTTCCTTCTTCATAAACATCTGTCATTTGTCACTGTCCAGCACTGCAATGCAGTAAAACAGGTTTTGTCTGCTGAGGTGGCTGGCAGTGTGTGAATTGCTGAGGCAGCAACAGTTGTAGTTCATTCCTTATTTGGATCTTCTGTGGTTGAATAATTGACTTATAATTTGAATGCAAGAAAATTTCAAATAGAGAACTGTATGCAAATTCATTTTTTTTAGACTGATAATTAGTCTTAGAACTTTATAGATGACACATAGTTTCTTTTATTGTCTATAAAATGCTAATTTTTTAATATGTTTCAAATTTATATTTTCATCTTCATATGTTATATATGAAATAGCTACCTAACTTCATACGTAAAATAGCTACCTTTTGAAATGACATATTGTTCAAGAATTCATAAGATATTATATTAAATATATAAGCATTTTCCATTGGTTTTTCATAAATCTTTCTGTAATGCTAAGGATAAAGTTTTGGTTTTACCAACACAGAAAATTTTAGAGTTAATACCTTTAATATAACAATGAAATTTGACTGGTATGCAGAAAGAGAAGTATTTAGTCACAGGTCTGTGGTTAGACATGCTTGTTACATTTTCCTGCATGGTAAAAATATTTTTTTAAAGTAAAGAATTTTAAAAAGGGAATAGAAATGACTCTAAATAAAAGTTGTATTTTAGATATAATTCTTGTGCTTGATCATGTAACAGAAATGTTATTTTAGATCTCTGTAAAAATAATATCAAAATCTAATTGTATGTACAAGCTTTTTAATGAAAATCTAAATTTGCTGTCTAAAAAAAAGTAGAGGCATGATTTGAGTCAAAGGATCATATGTTCCATAGAGATTTTAAGGAATTTTATCGCAATTTATCATAGGAATAGCCCATCAATAGCCAAGTAATGAGACTACTGAACAGTGGTTGTTTGATGCAAGTTCAAATCCTAGAGTCCAGGCTGGTTGCAGCAGCATTTTCTTGTTTTCCCATGTGCTGAGTGGCTAAATATGAGCTGCTTTTTTTTTTTTCCACAGAAGCATCACTTACCATAGACAAGTAGCATTAGTTTATCATTGTCATAATAGATGAGAACAATTGACTGATAGAAATTCATTTCATCCCATTACCACCAAAAATAGACACACAATAATAAATTTTGAGCTTAATTTATTGCATAGGACAGTTAAAAAAAATTGTGTCAGTATTTTTTGCAGAGTCCTTTAATTTTCAGCTTACTTTTAAATAGTGTGGTGATGTACCTTTTATAGTATATTTTTATATATATTATAGTAAGAGAAATATGTATTGGGTCATCTTGAAAGTTCTGTGTTTTCTCAAATCTAAGTACATTTTCTTCTAATTATTTTACTTCAGGTTATAAAAAATTACCTTGATTTGAAGCACATGTTTAAATATAGTCCCTTTCATTTATGTTGCTCAGTTCTAGCATGTGTCGCAGTATAATTTCATGAAAGATCAGAAAAACATTGTGGTGTAAGCCAAAGTAATCGCTTTTAGTAATATTGAGGGGAGCAGCATCACAAAGTATTGCTTTATGAATGATGGAGCTTCAAAAGAATTTTATGCTGTGAATTGTTGCCATGAAATCGGGCAATAAATTTAGAAAAATACTGTTTACCTGAATGTCAGTTTTAAAAGCAGAAATTAAAGAAAAGTGCCCAGAACTGAGCAATTGTCGAGGTGTTGTCTTCCATCATGACAATACTTAGCCCTTCACTATTGTACACTTAATTTATTTTGAAAAGATTTAGGTGTTTATTTTTAACGAATGATTTATTAATGCTTATATATTCCAGATTATGCATTGTACACGTACGATGAACGTTTTTCAAGAAGCAAACACAAGTCCAACTAAGAAAGGGAAAATTCCCATCATTCCTGTCTGCCACCGGTCATGTGACCTCATCGGCGACAGACAAGATAAACAGTAAACAAATTTTCATCCCATCAGAAGGGAAAACGAAAATGTTTCAATCCCCCCCCCCCCGATGAATGATAGGTTCATCACAAACCTTAACTATTACAATACTAATATAACAATAAGAAACAAATAAAATACTTACATATACAGGTCACATTATATCAATAATTTCTTATAAACAAGACGAAATTTTCCTGAAACTATAAAAAAAACAAAACTTTTAAAATTAACGTTTCTTAAGATGAACACAAATCATTAAACCAAGGAAAATGATAAAATGTATGAATGAAAAGTATTTTTTTTAATGTCTATCATCAGTTTATCAGTCATTTAATCTATTTTGGATCAGCCACTGATTATTACAACTATTGATATCATCAATTTCTAAATTATACAATAGTTGCACAGGACGTTTGATTATTGAATTACCAGTTTTCACTTCACAAGATCTGATCATTCCATCTCTACCGATAAAAGTTTTGGTTATTCTTCCTAATTTCCACCAGCTTCTAGGTAAGTTTTCATCGTGAACAAGCACTATATCATTTGTCTTGAATGCGGATGTTTTTTTCTGTCCGGTATAATAAGCAGATCTCAAGCACAAGAGATATTCTTTTTTCCATCTATTCCAAAAGTGATTTAGTAGATTTTCTCGTGTACGGAAACGTTTTAACATTGCTTCTCTGGAACCTGGTAAATTCAAGTAATTCTCCTTTATAGTTGGCAAACTCAAGAGTCGTTTACCAATCAACAGGTGTGCTGGAGTAAGTGCAGAAGGCTCTTCAAGATCAGAAAAAACATATGTTAATGGGCGCGAGTTTATCATCGCTTCTATTTCAAGCAAAAGTGTTTCTAATTCACTTTGAGTCAAAGATGATTTCCCTGTGTTCTTTCTCAAACTAGTTTTAACACTGCAAACTAAACGTTCATAAAAACCGCCCCACCAGGCAGCACGCTCTACAATGTATTTCCATGTGATTCCATGCGAAGTATAAAACTTTTTAATTTCAGGGTGGTTAATCACTTTCCACATTTGCTTCACTTCAAGTTCGGCTCTTTTAAATGTTCTAGCATTGTCCGAGTACACAGTGGAACACAAACAAACCGCTTCGGGAAATGAACCTGCAAAATGCAAGTAAAAATTCTTGAGTGGTCATGCCTTTTACAAGCTCCAGGTAAATAGCTCTTGTAGTGGCGCAAGTGAACAATAAAATGTAATATTTGCTGTCATTTTCTTTTACATACAAAGGGCCTTCAAAATCAAGGCCACAATTTGCGAAAGGCGTAGATTCGTTAACTCTATCCGCTGGAAGAGGTGCAGTGACTTGTTGTTCAGGATGTACATTATATTTTTTGAATATTACGCATTTACTCAGGATAGATTTGATGCATTGTTTTCCTCTTAAGAGCCAGAATTTTTCACGTATATGCACTAGAGTAGCAGATATCCCCGCATTGAAAACCCTTTCATGAGCATCTCGTATTATTAATTCACTTAATTTATGTTTTGAGGGAATTACAATTGGATGTTTGTTGTTGAATAGTAGGTTTGACTTTTGTAACAGACGTCGTACCAAAAGTAGACCTTCATCTGATAATATGGGATTTAAGTCGAACAATTTTGAATTTTTTTGGAATGTGTTTTTCTCTTAGGGACCTTATAACTTCGGGGAAACTATCTTCTTGAGCTTGTTTTAACCAAAAGGTTTCAGATTTACTGATTTCTTCTGAAATTTCCGCAAATTTTCTGTTTTCCTTTTTTGTTTTTAAATTTGACAGAAATCTAAAAATCCAGGCAGTCACAGTTCCTTCACATTGTCTTCATGCACAAGGATCTGAAATTTCATGTATTTCTGAAATTCTATTAGCAATGAAAGGTTTCCATTTTTTAGCTCTATTTTTAATCCAATATAGAACTATTTCCGAATCTGACCATAAAATGACTTTTGAAACATGAACATTTTTTAGGTAGTTGGCAACCCTAGCACCCACCAATGCTCCAATCAATTCAAGGCGAGGAAGCGTTAACTTTTTTAATGGTGCAACATGTGATTTTGCCAAAACAAAAGTAGTTTCAAATTTATGTTCATCAGTTCTGTATCTCAGGTATGCGACTGAGCCATATGCATTCGGATTAGCATCACTAAAAATGTGCAACTGAACAGTGTCCATGTCCAAATTTGGTACATGAAAATAATATCTGGGAATTTTCAACATTTTAAGTTCTTTTATTTCGGAGAGCCATCTTTTCCAGTCATTTTCGACTTCTCCAGAAAATACATCATCCCAAGTCACCCCTTGAAGCCATAGCTGTTGCAATAAACATTTAATTCGAATTACAAAGGGTGCGATAAATCCAGATGGATAAAAAATTTTGGCTGCTATTTTTAATACATTACGTTTGGTACAGTCTGTGTTCATGGAAGACAGTAAGGGTTTTAATTTTAGTCCTAAGACATCTTCATCATGTTCCATATTAAACCTAGTACCTTTAAGGATGTACATGGAATGTCATTATTGAGAGAGATCAACTTTTCCTCAAGCCATTTTCTGCTTAAGCTCTAGGGAATTGGGTTTCGAATTTTCTTAGATTAAGACCTCCTTCAGCAAGAATTTTAACAGCTTCATTTGATAAATTAAGAGCTTCTTCAACAGTTGTTGCTTCAGAAAATAAGTCGCCCACATAAAGATTTGAATTAAGCATTTCAAAAGTCTTAAAAGTTAGAATTTTTGTACTTATTAATGTGATGTTTTATTGTACAGGCAAGTATGAGAGGACTGCAAGTTGCACCAAAGGTTGCTCTTGTCATTTTGTATGAAATTATATTTTCTTTTCTATCGAGGTTTTTAAAATAAAGAAATCTCAGATAGTCTCTGTCTTCTTCTGAGATTGATATTTGAAGGAATGCCTTTTCGATATCTGCCGAAAAGGCGATCCTATTTTCACGGAGTTTCAAAATACTATCCAAAACATTTGGATTTAGATTTGGCCCTGGGTGAAGACAGTCATTAAGAGAAAGAGCATCATTTAATTTTGAAGAAGCATCGTAAACAATGCGTACCTTTGTCGTTGTTTTGTTGTCTCTAATTACAGGATGGTGAGGCATGTAATAAGAATTACATGTCGAGCTGTTGTCAGGGCATACCTCTACAATCCCTAAATGTGCTTGTTCCCTGAGAATATTGTTGTATTCTTCAAATAACATTTCATTACACTTAAATTGATTTTCTAGACCAGCGAATCTTCTTTTTTCCACTTCAAAATTGTTTCTTAATAAATCGCGAGATTTATCCCATAGTAATTTTGCCTCATAACGGCCATTTTTAAATTTCAAATTATTATTCATATATAATTATTCATATATAATTTCTAAATCAATAGAATTCTTTTCGTTATTCTCAACAATACCGTTCAAATTATTTTGGAAGTCATTTATAATTTCTAAATCAGTAGAATTCTTTTCGTTATTCTCAACAGTACCCATGACTTCCAAGTCCCAAAATTTCTTCATTATTTTCACCTTCAACTGATACAGTACAGCAATTTATTTTTCTGTTTTTTGATTCTATCTGCCCCTGAATAGTATGTCCGAAAATAGTTTCTGCAATATATAAATGTTTTCCAATTTTCCCCACAATTCCCAGTTGAATTTGCCATAAAACGTCTGATCCTAGTAAAATAGTTATTTCCTGTTCGTGCCCTGTATCAGCAGGATGAAATCCTCTCATTTTCAAGCATTTAATCAAACCTTTGTCTGGAATTCTGACTGTAGCTCCAGTTATTTTTTCCAACTACCAAGGCTTCAATATTTATGGAATTGCTTGATTGCAAAACATTTTGTAATTCAAGAGAAACTACGTCAAATGATGATTCTTGTGGTTTTCGTCCACCAAACGAATATACTAATAAGTTCTCTTTTCTGATGGGTTTCAAATTCAATTTTCTTATTAAATTTCTTTTTATAAAACTTTTTTCTGAACCACTATCACACAAAACCCTTGCATAAATTCTCTTGTTAATATTCTCAGGATTTTCAGGTTTTTCTGATTTATTACAGAACAGCTCATTGTGAAATTTATTACCACATTTCGAACATGGTGTTAATTTACTTTTACAGTTAGAAGACAGGTGTGATTTTAAGAAACACTTATAACAGCGTCCTCCCTTTTTTAATTTAAAACGTTTCTCTTGGTCTGTATACCTTTTGCAACTCAAACTTGTATGATCTGGAGAGTCACAAAATACACAAAATATTTTTATAGAAGTGTTCAAGGCAGCAGCCGTAGGAACACTTTTCTTAGAAGAAAAGTTCTGATTATATTTTTGTTTGGAATTAAAATTAATGCAAGTGTCATGTATTTTATTACCAGAAGAATTATTTACTAATAATGTAGCCTCACAGGCACGTAAATCTTCTCTAATGAATTCCAACAGGTCATTGATCTCATACTCATTTCCTGTATTCTTATAGAATTCTAGAACCATGTTTTCTGGTAACAGCTTTAACAGTATGGGCAAAAGTAGATGCCCGTATGAGCCAGTTGTTACACCCATTGACTTAAGATTTCTGATATGTATTTCACATTTATCATATAAATTTCTAAGCCCCCTTATATTATTTGATGATTTTACTGGCTCTGAGTTTAAAATTTTATTTATATGACAATTTATAATTATATCACGCCTACCATATCTTTCGTTTAACAATTTTAGGCATTCATCATAATTTTCATCAGTGAGATCAAACCCCGATACGACATTATATGCCGCACCTGTCAAAAGAAATTTCAGGTTTTGAAATTTACTTAACTTTGACAAAGAATCATTGTTATCCACAGCATTCTTGAAACAGTTAATAAATTCTAAATAAGTGCTGGGATCACCAGAGAACTTTTCAATGTTTAATTTCGGCAACTTAACTGCCGCAACAGGTTTACTTTCGATTACAGGAATTACAGGTGCATTCTGAATTACATTAACTTCAGTATCTGCTTTACATTTTCTTAGCCTATTCTTAATTTTGGATTTCATACTCAAAATTTTATGAGAGTATTCTTCAACAGATTTTATTTCTTTTTCATATTCAGATTTATCTTCAATCAATTTATCTATCTCTTTATCAATTTCATTTAAAGAATTTTCCTTTTCTGACAAAATATCCTGACACTCTAACAAGGAATCTGTGTGAGTTTGTTCGATCGCTACTACCAGCAAATCTTCTGCTTCATTTATTTGTTTGGTGATTGAAGATCTGATAGTAGCTCTTTTCGACTTTAATTTATCTATATTTTCCATATTTCAAGTAATAGAATATAACCTTATAAAATTCAACAAATAATTGTAATAAACATTAAAGCACAATATTTCAGTCACTTTCTTTAAAAACGAGATAAACATTTAAGAGCAACATTCATATTCTACATATTTCCTTTGATTAAGATCAATTATTTATTTTCCTTTTCAAGCATCAAGTATTATTCTTTCAATTAATATTTCGATAAATCATCTTAAATATTCAATATTTTTATTTAAATCAATCCTTTTTTCATGATTCAATACTTTAAGAATAAAAAGAAAATGGCTTACCTGATATTTTCAGGTAACCATTATTCCAGCTCAGGAAGAATCAAGAATTATACTTTCGTTTTCATCATATATAAAGCCCATCCGGAAATTCGGCACCAAAAAATATTGTACACTTAATTTGTTTTTAAAAGATTTAGACGTTTATTTTTAACGAATGATTTATTAATGCTTATATATTCCAGATTATGCATTGTACACGTACGATGAACGTTTTTCAAGAAGCAAACACAAGTCCAACTGAAAAGGGAAAATTCCCATCATTCCTGTCTGCCGCCGGTCATGTGACCTCATCGGCGACAGACAAGATAAACAGTAAACAAATTTTCATTTAATCGGAAGGGAAAATGAAAATGTTTCAACAGTTGTCTTCCATCATGATAATACTTAGCCCTTCATTTCCATGAATTAAATGCTTATTGAGTATGGTTGGGATGTTTTGTGTCAGTCACCTGTTCACTTCCTTAGACTTTTATCAAGTCATTTCAGAATTCTGTGAATGGCCTGGAATTCACTTCTATGGAGATTGTTAAACAGCACTTCGATAACTTTACAAATAAACGTAGTAACTTTTTAAAAAGAGTTTTTCCAGCTGCTGGGGAGCTGGAGAAGTTATAAAACGAAATGGTGCTTATGTCATTCAGTGGAATTTTTTCATTTCTGTACTGCTTCATTAGTACATATCAAAAACCCCAGAACTTTCTGAATGACCCAGTATGATAAAATGCAGAACACAGTCGAATGTAAGACTATTTTTTCCCCCTTTCAGGTTCTGCATAATTAAACAGCATTCTTATATGTATATTAGTGGTATCAGATTTTATGTGTAACCAAATTTGAAGTATATTTGGGGAGGGGGCAGTAAGTGCATGTAGACTGGAAATTATTGTATACTTTAAAATAGCAATTTAACCTTCTTTTCCGAATATGGTGGCAAATCAATAATGTTCTTTTTGCACAATATGTTGTGTTTTAAATTATGATTTTTTGTTCACTTATGTCATGTTTTTATTTATTTATTTGATTCATTAATAATACATCCTGGGTCTGTTTGAGTGCCTGACAGATAATAGAAACTGCCAGTTGAGCAGGTATGAATGATTAAGTTTCTACTGCACTTGTTAATTTAAGGAACAGATTTTTTTTCCCCTCAAAGTCTTAAATACATGAAGAATATGCTCATATTTTTCGATCTTGCGAAAACATTCAAGTTCATCAACTAAGCAATTGGAATTAATTTGTTTAATGAATTATATCAGGGACTAAGTGCTTTCTTTTTATTGTGAAGAAACAATTTTGCGTTTGGGACAACAGAATAGAAAATATCATGAATGTATACTTTTACACAAGTATTGTATTTTTAAAATATACCTAGATTTCTAATTTTATGTTTTAATTCAGAAATTTGAATTCTAATTTTATGTTTTAGTTCAGAAATTTGAGAGTCAGTAATATAATGTGTTTTTCACCCCCTTTAGATTCTAGTTGATACTGTGTGGGCTTTATCGTATTTAACAGATGGTGGCAATGACCAAATTCAGGTACTTGAAATCTTTCCTATCTCTCCTCCTCTTTTGTGTTAAACATATTAATGTAAGAATATTTCATGGATTAAAGTATAGAAAGTGCACTAAACAATTTTTAAGAACTAGATTTTCATCAGAAATGAAACGTGTCATGAATACTGGCATGCAAAATATGTTTAATTAGACTGTGGAGGTAGGAAGTAAGAGGAAAGGTCTGAACTGGTTTTTCCCATACATTGCCTTTAAGCAATGGGACACCCCTTGTGGAGACTAAAATATTCAGTGACTTACCATTAAGATCAATAGGTTTTGACATGATTGCAGGTAAACATTTTGTAATTACTTCGTAAATATACATATAAACGTTTTTTTTTTTCTTGCGATGTTTTAGCCCTGAGTATGTGAAAGAATACATTCTTAAACAATTCATTCTGAAGGAATTAAATGCTTCCCAGAACAGTTTTAATTTGAATGAAATATTTCTGCAAGTTATTGCTTATTATATTAGAAAGAAATTATAAGGTAATTCAATTTTGGTTAACAATTTTAAAAATTAAAATCACAGTTCATTGCATTATTTAGCTTATTTATTTTAACTTCTGAGCCATCTTTGAAATCAGAAACCTTCACTTTATAGTTAATGTTCTGTTCAGTTCATTTCAAAGTAGAGCACCACTTATTTTAATAGTGAAATATGCGAAATGTTATTGCTCATTTCCTTGTACTTTCTAGGAATGTTTCTGAAAGGGATTTAAAAAAATGTGGATTTTTTATTTTTAATATTATTTAGAACTTATAACTCAGTTCTTATTAAATCTAAAGAAATAATTCTTTTAATATTTACTAAAATTATTTTTACGTTTAATTTCAACCATACACACTCCAAGAATTCTACTTTAATACTTCCTTAAGTACCATATCTTATAGACTGCCTTTTACAACACCATTTTAATGAATTGTTTTCCAGTGTGAATAGTTCTTGCTTGAATAGTTTTATAAATATCCTTATGAACAGAATTTCAGGTCATGTTTACAGTTTAATGTGAAGGTTATATATTTGGATGTATTTAATAGCTAGATTTCATCACAATAACATTCACAGGAATTTGTGAATGAATAAATCCTTCATTTCTTTATGCATTTATAAATAATTTAATAAATATTTATGTATTTTTTAGAGGCAAATACATGCTTTTTACAAGGATCTATGTAAATCCCTATAAATATTTAATATTTATCAGTTTCAACATATTCAAATCTTTAAATTCTGTGCATTCACTAGATTTTTTTTATATATGTTATATTAATGTAACATATATCAGAATTTTGTATGTAAGAAATATGGATAAATATAAATTGAATGAAAAATTGCATTCATTATTTTTAAAACAATACAAATTCCTATTACTCATCTAACAATGATCGGTTTTTTTTTATGTGTATGTGTCCCTGCTTTTTGGTTTGTGTGGAACTGTCATAGGTGGAAATGCCATCAAACCTCTGTCAACATGCTGTTGATGTAAACAAAACATACCCACTTTGTGGAATGCAAAGCTCAGCGCTGCGTCATGCGAAGTGCGGGAATGGTGCCACCTTTTATTCCTTCCTCCATGAATCAGAAGGCTTATTGGGCCGAACTTGCAGAATAGCTGTAAAACATGATTTTCGATATGTCCTAAATTATTTATTTGTATAACAGAGCCATGTGGTAACATCTTAATGCCTAAATTAAGTAGAATTTTAACATGTAATTTAATGTTGTTTCATTATTTTCATTTTAACTGATAGTCTGTGAGACAAATCGGAAATCTAGATTTTTTTTTTAATTAATGAAAATTTTACAAATTAATATATTGTTTGAAGTGTTTTCTTGAACTGTTGCATAGTAATGATAGTGGCAAGCTTATCGTGACCTTAATCTATTATCAAAATGTGTTAACTATCAAGCAGCGACTTGATAAACTCACTAATATCAATGGCTAGCAGATGGGAAAATGACCATTGGTCAGGGACCAGGTAGTGGCCAGGAAGCAAGTAAAACTAATAAGCAGGAATTAGTGTGAAGTTATTTAGCCAGAAGTACTGCTAGTTTGTATGGAAGGATAGGAAAAGCATCTTTTCTTTGAATAGCTTGCAATTAAAATGTTTAAATTTCCAATTGGAACACTGATTATATATTTGATGCTATGTATGACTTTCATATATATAAATTATCAAGCAGCTGAGCTTTTCATTCGTAACATTTTTTTATATATTTGCATAGATTCAAAATTTAAAAAATAAGAACCTCTTTCCTTTTTTGAAGTTCTCAATAAGTATCATTAATTAAATTTGGTTTGGATTCAGAATGCTATAAGACAGTGATTAATACCCCATGTTAGTGAACATGTTCAACTCATAATTGTCAGTAATGCTTATGAAAGGAGTTATGGTCTTAGTAACATTGAAGATACTCCCTAAAAAGAAGCTAATGGAAGATATGGTCTTCTCCAGTAGACACAGAAGTTACATAGCTACTTCTGATACTGCTAATGACATAAGTGATGGACCCTGCAGCACTTGCACCTAATCCTGCACAAAACAACTGTTAGTGTTTTATGATAGTCAGAAGCAGTAGGCAATTGTTTCCCTTCCAAAGGTCTTCATTTGGGTGTAGATTTGGAGTTTTGGATTGCTTATCTATCTGCCAGATATCTTACATTTGAAATATTTGTCCATTAATTTAGAAGTCAAACAACAAAAATCAGCATTGTATTTGCAAATTTTCACAATTGTGCTGTGAAAATTTACAAATATAATGCGGATTTTTGTTTTTTGACTTCTAAATTATGTTTGTTCAGCATGTATTATTTGTCTATTATTTGAGCTTCAGTTAGATGAGCAGTTTCTTCCATAAAAAGAACCTAGGAATTAACTGCTCCTGAAAAGTTGTGCAGAGAACTCTTAACCTTTTCTGGCATGCTACCTTCTAAAGTTGGAAATTCAACCCCCCTAAAAAAATGGTAGGCAGTCTAATTAGGCCACAGGTAAAATTTTGTAAAGATAGCACTTACCGTTTTAATTCTGTGAGTGTCCCCGAAAAGCTTCAAAAAGAGTGCTGAAGCAAGCATTGCTGGGAAGTGCATAATAGAGTAAAAGATTTTGCCTATGATTAAAAACACTATATGCTGGATACCATAGTAGATTTAGCATTCATTATCCAGGGTTTCTACGGGAAGGCCTGCTACTCTAATCCCCCAAAACACTCTTCTGGGTTATATGATGATTGCATGCATATAAATGAAAAAAAGTAACTTGGATATATATTTACATTTCATATTTACACTTTCGTCCTTTTTTTTTTTTTTTATGGTACTTTTGGTACTTTTCGAAGAAAGTGACACCACCTTTGAAAAAACACAACACCGCATTGCATGTTTTACACGTGCACTGGGATCCATGTTAGATTCACTATCTGAAGGTAATTCATGTAGCACCTTCAGTTCTTCAGAAATGGTCAGCTCTATCCGATCCATTTGCAAAATAATTAAAAATCAGAAAAAAATAAACTAATGTTATACTTACAGTTAGAAAATATAAACTATAAAATAAAATTAAATAAACGTCTACAACTCAAAACTATCAAAACGTAGTGCTAACAAAGCTTCTTTGAATGAAAGTGAAAGAGAACTGTTCTGGTGGAAAACCAAACAGCTAACTAATAAAATTACCCCTGACTTTCAGAAAATCACCCCAGCAATTTCTTAGTTGATAACCAGACCCCCCCCCCCGAAAAAAAGGAAACCAGGAAATGAGACACAGATGTGGACACACCTTTCTATTGTGAATGAGCTCACTGGAGAACTGCAGGGAAACAAAGATACAGTTGTTGGTCTGGTTCAGCTTTCAATTGAATCAATTCCTTTTATATCCTTAAAAAAAAAAACTTGGAAGATTTCTTTGCAAAATGAGGGTCTTTAAAAACTAAACATGGCTAATATATATGGACTGGTTTGTGTTGTTCTGAGTAACCTATAAATTCTTTTTCATTCAATTTTTCTGTGAGTACAGAGAGAAATTGTTACACTCAGCAAAGGGTTAAGATGTTTTCCTCTGAAAAATCAGATAGAATTTTTCAAATGCACTGATTAGTATGATGCCTGCCCAGACCATGATAACACAAACCATAATGATCCTTAATGAAGCCTCCTAATACAGTAATTCCTAAGTCGAGGTTTCACTTGGAGAAAGAGCTCATGAGAGAACTTTGTGGCTGTACCTCTGAATGCTAAATATTGATTTTCAGTGGGCTCAGGCATTCCAGATAGATATGAATGCAAACTTCTCAAACTGTTTCCAGAAATTGAACACAACACTGAGCCGTTATATTAAGCTCTTTGTAGTGTTCCTCCAATTTACCAATTTTTCTGCCTACAGTTTACCAGTTTCCCTGCATTTGATGTCAACGTTGGTTTTTAACTTATTCTTTTACACTAGTATATGATATTAGCAGTGCGTATGAGCAGGCTAAGAGCATAACAACAAAATGCTGCTTTTTATTTTTACTGTTTGCTGCTACAGAACTACGCACCATTATGTGTTTGATGAGAGTGCTATTGTATTACTAGTTGACCATGTACTTTCTAGCTCTAATTCCTGCTTATTTAAGTAATTGTAAATTTATAACAACTCTTTTTTTGTGTGTGTGTGTAAGAAAATGATTTTTTTGGCATTGTTATTCAGATGGTGATAGACTCCCTGGTTGTGCCTCAGCTAGTTCCTTTATTAAGTCACAAAGAAGTTAAAGTTCAGGTTTGTTAATTTTTATTATTATTATTCTCGCTGGGATTTCTCATGTTATATTAAAGCTTTTGTACTTGCTGCCTCCTCCTGATATCTTACGATATTCTGCTTTTTTAGACTGCTGCACTTCGTGCAGTCGGGAATATTGTCACTGGTACTGATGAGCAGACACAAGTAGTTTTGAACTGCGATGCATTATCTCACTTCCCTGCATTGCTTAACCATTCTAAAGAAAAAATAAATAAAGTAAGTATTATTTAGCTGGAAAATATATTTATAATGGGCTTATATTACATGTTTTAAATTTTATAGTTTTATTTGTATATTAACATCTTTTTTAATATGCTACTTGACATGGCAAATGCAACACCATGAACATTCCATGGCATAATATCCAAATTTCAGGGAATACATAGCAGAACAAGTCATGCAGATTATGCAAGATGCAAGTTGATCAATTAATGTAATTATAATGCAAGCTGAAAGAAAATGCCGGATGAACCAACAGTTGCTATGCTGCTTAGGGAATACAGAATTTCAAGAAGTTCAATGCTCCAGAAGAGATTTATGCATGAAGACTCGGACAGTAGGCAGTTCCATCAAATGGACGATTTTACGAGGGGTCAAATTGTAGGCTTATGAACAGCTTGTAGATCTTACTGTAGAAATGCATGTAAATAGTCACAAAAGACCGAGTTCATCTAGGCATACTACAAAGCACACAGATTCACATACACGAAGAGAAGCTGTGGTGGCCCCGCAATCAACTACAATGGACATTTTGCAAAATATTTTATGAGCTTTAGATGTTTTAGTGTCTGGAGAATAGTTTTTGACATATACGAAGAGAAGCTGTGGTGGCTCCACAATCAACTACTATGGACATTTTGCAAAATATTCTATGAGCTTTAGATGTTTTAGTGTCTGGAGAATAGTTTCCCGACTTGGGCTGAAAGTCTCTTGCGCACAAGCAGCCCTTCATGAATACTGCCATTATCATCAGACCAATAATACAAAAGACTGCAATGGTGTCATCAGCAAGCCATTTGGACACCTGAATGGAGCAGTGTGGTATTCATTGACAAGTCTTGATATTTTTTATAATAGATGCTAGTTAAGAGTCTGGAGGCATCAGGGATATGGAGCTAATCCAATTACAATTGCTGAACACCACACTACTTATAAATATGGCATAATGTTTTGGGGTGACTTGATTCATGATAGCAGTTACCTTTGTTAGCATGATGATGACTGTAGCTGGTCATGCTACTTTATCTTCAGAGGTTGCAAAATGGTATTTTCCAGCAGGACAGTGTGACAGCGCACACGTCATTCGTTATTCCACAAGCCTTGCAGCATGTTCCATTACTTCCTTGGCCTGCGATGCCCCCTGATCTTTTGCTGATTGAGCATATTTGGGTTGCGATTGGTTATCATTTATCTGCTCTGCCCAGCTGTTATTATCCTTCTGAACTTTGGAAGAGAGTTCAAAGCATATGGGCTTCACTTCTCAGAGCACTGTCCGCACATTGATTGAATTTGTACCTTGTAGGATTGCAGCTTGCATCGCAGTGAGAGGTAGTCATACATCTTACTGTGTCCATGTAAATTTCAGTACTGTATAAATTTATATTTCTACAAATAACATCATTTAATTACATATGCGTCCTCTGTCTGCATGTCAGTTGACATCACATTCTACTCAATCTTTTATGATGCATTTTCTATGTTGGGCAGTGTATATGCAATTTAAGTTAATAATATGATAGTGATAAGAAAGTGATTTAAATATGTACTGCAAGGCAAAATGTTAAAGATCTCACTGATAACACGTTGGTCCACCTTTAGCTTTGATTACATGATAGTCTTCTGACCATGTACCCAACAGATGCTTAACATTCCTAAGGAAAATAACCTCATGCTGATAAAATGGTAGCTGTAATTCCATTCTGATTGTATGATTGCATTCTCGAGCCTTGAATTGATATTTCCAATTTGTCCTAAAATGCCGACTATGGTTGAGTTTATAGAAGTAATCTTAACTCCAAATCATGTTCATCAAGCCAGTTTGAGATAAATCGGGGATAGTTACAGGAACATTGTCCTGTTGCAAATGACTTAGTGCAAAGATATTGAAGTAATATGTTGTGCAGAGCAGTTTCCTATCATAATGAGGAGTTCACTGTATTTCATGAATATTCCCCAGTCCATAGTTTCATAACTTTTTGCTTAAAGAGATTTTGTTAGGGAAGAAGAGTTTGAATCATTTGCGTTTGTGTCATTTGCATTCTTTAGCAGAAAATGAAATTCATTGGACCAGGCAACTTTTTTTTCATTAGTCTGAGGTCGGGTTTTAGTGCTTTACAGTTAACACCAATTTCCTGTATATCAGTGATAGCATAGGTATCTTTGATGTTGTGTTAAATCCCTTCCATTCCATTGCTGAGGATGCTTTGTGTCAACCACCTTTCGCAAGCATTTTCCAGCCAGAAATTTTTTGTTAATGCCTAATTTTTTTGGCTGCTCAACTGACATTTTCTGAACACCCAAGATACTGTACTATGTGAAAAGCCTAAAGCATTAGCTGTTTCAAAGATGTTGCAACTGTCTTGGACCCATAGTCATGCCTTGTTTGAAGTCATTCAGATGTATCTTTTTACCTATTCACATGAACTTTAATACTAGCTATTTCTTCTGAAGGTGAAAACTACCGTATAGAAGATGATTTTGATCTTTTTATGACTGTGAGTCACTAGCATATTGGTTGATTTAAAAAAATAGGTTTGTCTAATAGTTTAGCCATTTAGTGTATATATGATAGAAATATAAGTAGATTTGGATTTTTTTTACTGTTAATAGGATAAATGGTTGAGGCTGTTGTATCCATATTGAATATCATTTATGCTTTTTGATTAGAGAGAGCATATGAATTTGGACTTAATGCCACTTAGTTCAAAGTGAATCTGAATAGTGCAGTTTTACGTTTATACTGCTCCTCATACAAAGTCTGAAATTCTGTATAATAATATATTATGAATCCAACCAAAATGCAACATCGTAAAGCATCCAATAGGTTTAAATTCACACCATCACTTGACCTTGATGGGACATGCTAATCATATGCACCAATAATCTCTTTATATTTTTTCTGCTTTACAATGGGGGAATAGTAGGTTAAGTACTTATTCATGTTAGATGAATTGGTGGATGTGGAATGGATGGACTAATCAACAGAAATGATTGCACAAATGAGTGACAGGCAAATCATATAGTAATGATACGAACGCTAATACAAGAATTAGACCATTGACTCTAAGCATATAGACATATTGACTCTAAGCATAGCTCCAAGCATATTGACTCTAAGCATAGCTCTATATACAACTGCAGTGGTGCACTCAGTGCCAGATGTGAATAAAGTAGCATTTTGATGAGAGATATGATCCTTGTAGTATGCACTGCTATACTAGTTGATTGTCTAGAGTTCTGGTTTTGAGTTCGTATTGATTTAACTTGTGCACCTGTTTAATACGCATTGCGAGCATACTCCATAGTCATTTCTATGTCTTTGAAATTTTGGAGTTTATTGCTCTTCCTTACATTTTAAGGCCAAGTTTCAACAGAGGGGTGCTTAACTATATATGGTTAGCAGTGTTCAACTTTTTTATATTTAACCATAGTAGAGACATTATATGGTTACCATGCTATAGCAATGCATGTTAATGCAAGGATGATGGCATAACTGTTTGGCTACTTTAGTTAGTTTAAAACATATTATAGTTTAGCATATATACACATAACAAAAACAAATATCAGATGTGAGTTGCTCAATGTAATGAAAGTAATCACTGGTTGGTAACCACATTAGTAACACACTTGCTAGTTCATAGGATATTCAGCAGGTGAATTTGATGTTTGACTGCAAGAGATGAACTTGCCAGTACTATGGTAGCTCAGTCACTTTCCCCCATACTAGACAAAAGGGATAAAGTTGGTAGCACCATCTCCTGTATCTGGCTGCTAGAACTGTCATACTCTGCATTACCTACCAGTTAATGCTGCTGCCATGGAATGCATTACTATGGTATGTTAGTCACTGAACTCATCCAATGAGTGACTGAACACAAAAGATGCATCATACATAACCTGCGGCAGTGCCAGATGAACTTTGTCAGCATGTGAAAACAAGAACAAGCATCCTCATTTATGTTAGTGTCAAAATGTACTGAAGTAATTATTGCTGTTTGCCATGTGTGCAAAATACCATGTTCCATAAATCATACTTGACTGCAATTTTAATCAGTCTTGTTAATTAATGTCCAATAATTATGATTTTAAAAACTTATGTTCTTCATGGTGTTGCATAATGGATGGCCCACAAGTTTAATATTATAATAAAATATGTATTATTAAATATTGTGTAATATAATTATGAATAATTCATACTTTTCTGAAAAATTATTCTGTACAGTAACCCGTGATTTATGTAAGTAATGTATTCTCCATACTTCTATTCAACTTGAATTTTATGAAGATCAAATTTTTAAATTCTATAAATATGACTTCTTAAGAAAATGAAGCATTTATTATATTATATGTATCTGTATACTAGAGAAATATATATGTATATTAATATACAGCCTCTTCGTAATGATTTTGCCCTTAAATTTATCACATCTTTCATGCTTTCATCATTGAACTTTATCTTTCACTGTTGAAATAGGTCTATTTATATCCCAAACTGTTGATATAATTTTCCCCTCTCTGTCTGTACAAATTATTTTGAAGTAATTGCAGACCCTTGTTTTTTAGATTTATTACTAGCACATTGTTTTGCATTTCAAATCCATTTTGAATGCAAATAAACCATGAACTCTAACAGTGATCAGCTAATAACTAAATTAATTTTGTGAATATTATTTGAATGTAAGTAGTGCAGGTCAAGGAAAAGAGGCATTTTTTGAGTCCTTATTTATAATTGGTAACTTTTAGTTTGAAACTTATGGGCTAACAAATCTGAATTTACATAAATCAGAGGTTACTGTACTGCACTTGAAAATGTCATTTAATTTTTACACAATTTGATGTTTACATTCTTAGAGTTATGATGGATGCGAAGTAAAGTGTTAAATGAGAAAAATATGTTTAGCAAAGAGAAGAGGGTAAATTTAGATGATTTAGTTGGTAGTTCTGTGTAATTGAAAGTGTTTGATTTTGGTACAGCGTTGTAATGTAGAAGTACAGACTGCCCCATATATTTTAACACACACTTAAAAAAATTGTGTAATATTAACCAGATTGTATATCAAGATTGTCGTTTACTCCGCAAAGGCATTTTTTTTAGATAAATTTTATTAGAAATGATACACCTAATATCACACTGTAAACATATGATGAGAAGAATGAAGATTGTGTGACATCTATTTGCAAGTATTGCAGTAATAATAATTGCATAGACTCCAACTACTACAGATTCTGCATAATTTCTATGGAAATTCCTTAAAAACTACCCCCAAAAAATTTTTTACTAAAGTGGGAAAGAGAAGTCGTATGCAAAACAAAACCAACTTATTCATCCAATGCTTGGCAAACTGCTAGTGACATCATATATCACATTTTAAGCTTGCTGGTTGTGAAGGTGTGCAATCATAACTCAGACCCTTGTATTTCCATTCAGGCACTCTGCAATGAACGTCTTATTTACTTTACAGGCTTTGTTCATTTATATTACAGTGAGAAAACATTGCATGCCTTTCTTGTAAGTTGTGATTAAACTGGAAGTTTTGGAAGTTCTTGAATTATGCTTCCTCAGAGCAAGAGGTTATTGAGTCAAAATTTTAGACTTGTATTCCACTGAATTTATTTCTCAGGCATAGTATTAAAAGAGACTATAAATGGTGAGTGTTTTCTCAAAGGCAGGAAAAAATTAGTGCTATCAAATACTATTTAATTCAATTTTTAACTGTAAACAGCCTTCCAATTTCAATTTCCGATGATTTGAAGCAACTTTTTGATGTGGTGTTTTTGGATTCTGCCCTAGCAAAGAAAAACCTCTTTCAAATACAGTCTGTGAAATTTCAAATACAGTCTGTGAAATTATTTTTTCTGTTATTTAAAAAAGGGGGGGTTATTGTATTTCGACCAGATTTAGGAATGAAAGCTATTCTCATTGAAAAAAGTAAACTTGGATGGAAATAAAGAACGCTGTTATAGAAAGATTATCTGATTCAAAAGTTAAGCATGCAAAGTATACTGCTTATTAATTTTCACATTTGTACTTTATAAATGAATAGAATTTATCCTCCCATCAGTGTAGAAGTCATAATCCGAAATCCTCAAAGATAATATGGTTTATGGATTCTAATTTCCTCTATGATTATTTGTGATTTAAAATATTTTCTTCAGTGATATATTAGTAGATTTAGAAATATTTCTGCTTTGCTTAAATTTATTTAATCTTTAGTTATTCAGTTTATTTATTTTTGGATTTTAAGTTAATTGTAATTTACAGTTAATTAAAAATATACATTATGTATGAACATTTTTGAAATTGTAAAAATGTCATTCTGGCATTGACTACTGAGAAATTTTGCTGTAGATTGGAGTCTATGTAATTGTGTAGCAGTTCCCATTTACTTTCAGTTATAGTTTTGCATTAAAGATTTTAAATGAATTTATTTTTTCCAATATTAGCTTTACCAGGGCATTTGTTGTTGAAATTAAAATTATGATCTAATTTGTTTTTTAATGCCTCTTTGATGTCTTTTAGGTGCAAACAGCAATCTGATATATCAATTTGATTATTTTATGTGATTTTTCAAAATATGCCGAAATTTATAAGGCACTCAACATAGAGTTTAATCAGTTTGTGGGCAGAGAGGCAGGAAGGGATAATGTTTATTGCAATAATTATATGGTATATTAGTAGGAAAATGATTTTATGTAGCTCTATAAAATTTTATGCAAACAGTGTAAAAAATAAACGTAGAGTATTTAAATGCAGTTATCTGGCACACTGTTTTTATCCTTTTATTTCCATATTTGGAACTCCCTCATACCTTTTGACCAAATATTGTTATCAGATTTACTCCATTACTAGTTGAAATAAAATAGCAGTTCATTTGGATTTATCAATAAATTTTAATATGTCACTTCCAAAAATTAAGTTATAACATTTATTTGTGTGTAAATTTTTCATAATGTTTAAGTACAAGCTTTATTAAACTGTGAAATTTCAAGATTATCATTTTTTAAAAACTGGAATTGGAACTGAATTATTTTTGTCTATTTAATCCCTTTTCCTTATTTCACAACGATTACTATTAAAATGATAGATTAACTGTACAAAATTCCCTTAGTTCTGTCCCCTCAGGGGCTCACTTTTGTGAGTACAGATGTGGCAATCCCAAGGTACCCTAGTCCTTCAGGGGATCATCTTCTTCATGAGACGGGTGTCATGATCCTGGAGCCCCAGTGATCTATCCTCTTTTCCGTCTCCTCTCCTCTTAGCTGAAGCTTTCTTCCTTCCTTTCTCCCTTGTGGTTTTCGTCATCGGAGGTTGGGGCTTGCTATGACAGACTGGAACAGCCCTTGTCTCTGGTTCTGAAGTGGCGAGAAAACTGCCCCCGTGCCGCTGGAAAAGAGGGTTCTGGTAGTTGAGGGGCGAGGTACTGTCCCCAACACACTGCTCTGGCCTCCGCTTCAGCTAAACGGGAGGCACCTTGTCCTCACGGGTGTCAATCGGCTGGTCACTAGTCCTTGTGTCAGTGGCTTGGGGATAAGCTCTCGGGAGTACCTGCTTTTGGGAAAGCCGACTGTGGGGCTTCAGTTTGCGTGTAGGTCTGGCCAGCCCTAGCACAGGAAGCTGTGCTCCCTTGTTGGGCTCCGTGGTGGGTGGCACGGTCGAATCTTTATTCTCTTCAATATGGCGAAACCCCAAATCTAGTTTACAAAAGAC
>KK119741.1:0-15246 GCA_000611955.2 Stegodyphus mimosarum | reverse complement strand
TATTATTTAGATCATTATAATCATAAGTACAGATTTTAATGCTATCGTTGTCAATAAGGCTTTGCCTTGCGTGAAAATGTTTTGCCAATTTGTAGTAATGGGATCTGAGTAGCTTCATTCCAAGCTCCTCATGTATCCTGTTGTTTCGAACATACCATTCGGCATTAGTAATTTGGCGAAGAACAATGTTCTGGCAAGCCTGCAACTTTTGCCTGTTAGTTTTTCTGGTCTGTGCCCAAACTGGACTGGCATAACATAACAATGGTCTGAGAATGGACTTGTAAATAAGTAACTTATTGTCTATAGATAATACACTGTTCCGAGAAATTAAGGGATAGAGTTGTGCTTTACGAACTCGGAACCTCTGGATAATAGAAGTGATGTGTGGGGACCATGTAAGAGTATTATTGAGGATCACCCCAAGATAAGGGACTTGCTTGGCCCATGGAATATTTGAGTTGTAGAACTTCAGATTGCTCTTGATTCTTGTTTTCCTTGTGAAGAGAACTGCCTTGGTCTTGTCAACGTTGACAGCTATTTTCCATTTATTGAGCCAAATCTCTAGTGAGTGTATATAATTTTGTAACCGTTGAATAACTGGACCAATAGATGCACTTTGTGCTAGGATCGCTGTGTCATCTGCATACATAGCTAGTGTAGTGTCGTGTGTGGTAGGGATGTCATTCACGTAGATATTAAAATATGTGGGTCCAAGCAAGGACCCCTGTGGGACCCCTGCATGGATAGGGTGCGAAGTAGAATTTGTTCCAGATACGTGAACGACAAAGTGTCTACCAGTAAGGTAGGAATTAGTAATGTTTATGATGTATTCTGGGAATCCCAGAACGTGTAATTTGTAAGTAAGGGCATCCAGCCAAACTCTATCAAAAGCCTTGGCTATATCTATGAAGAGACCCCCGGTGACCTTCCTTGAAGCCATACCTTCAGAAATGGTTTCAATAACTCTGTACAACTGGTTGGTGGTAGAAAGATTCCTCCGAAAGCCAAATTGATGCGGGATGATGATGTTATTGACGTCCAGGTGCGTATTAATTCGTTTTAGCAGAATGGCTTCGAACACCTTGCTGATAGACGAGAGAAGACTTATTGGTCTGTAAGATTCGGGTTTTGCTGCAGGTTTACCAGGTTTAAGGATGGGCACAATCTTTGCTGTTTTCCATGGTTGTGGGTAGTATTGCCAGTTGAGGATGATATTACAGATTTTCGTAAATAGAAAAATTGTCTTGATGGGCATCTTCTTCAGCATATCATTGGTAATAGTATCCAAACCAGGGCTTTTTTTCCTTTTTAGCTTTTTGATAATAGCAAGAACTTCTGAAGGTAAGGCTGGAATGATGTTGTTTGTGCATGGGGTTGTTGAGAAGGTGGTGAGAAGCTTCTGTGGTGTAGCTCAAGGTAGCGTAATTTCACCAAAGCTTTTCAATCTCTATATTAACGACCTCTCTCAACCTATAAATTCAAGAGTACTCAAATATGCAGACGATACAGTCATAATAGCAGAATCTAGGAATCCGCAGCTCGCCCTGAAAAACCTTCAACTCTATGTAAATCACATCACCCACTGGTGTAACAACTGGAAAATCAATTTAAATGAAAAGAAATGCTGCACTGTACTTTACAGGCGCTTTAAACGCTATATGCGAGTAAACACAGATATTCAAATCAATAATATCATAATACCAGTCGCCGACTCTTATAAATATCTAGGAATATATATAGATAAAAGATTAACATTCAAAGAACACATCGAATATATCCAAAATAAAGGAAATGCAGCCTTTATGGCCCTATATCCAATCATTGGAAGACAGTCAAAACTGAGTATAAAAATTAAGAAGATTCTCTATACTTCTCTCATCAGACCGATTTTATTATATGGTGCACCTGCTTGGTCAATAGGACTCAAAACAGAAAGAAAAAAATTAGATATCCTTCAAAATAAAATATTAAGATCAATTACAAGCTCTCCATGGTTTGTGAGAAATAATCAAATTCAACACGATCTAGGCATCCCTCCTCTGTCCAGACAAATCCTAATATCTTCGCATAATTTCTTCGAAAAAATGCGTAACAGCCCTTATGAAACAATTCAAAAAATAAGTGACTACGATCCCACCATTGACCACAAGGTTAAAAGACAAAAAACTATACACCAAAATTCAAAGTGGTAAATATTCTCTGTATATATATATGTATATAGTATCACTTTAATCAGAAAATTACTGGCTATTAACCAAGATTATTCATTTTTTACCATGTATTGTATATATAGATTTTCAATTTATTTCTAAATAAGTTTAGTTATGATCTTACTCAACTTCGGCAACGATCACATGATCACTCTGCCCAAATCACAATCCTCGATTTTCCAAGACAACGATTGGTCATCATCATCTCCATCGGGGAAAGCCTTCATGAGTGAAGGTTGGTTTTGAGTGAGCTCCACCAAATCCGGTTACGACGAAGTGCAAAGGCCTAACTTTAGGGTTAGTGTCGCCACGTGCAGTATCTGTCCCTAGCATCATCGGATTATTAATATAACCAAACGGCATTTATTTATGCTTTTCTACGGTTAGTATTTTGGATTGTTTATTACAATCATTTTGATTATTTCCTTAGAATTTATTGGCATGCTCAGTGTTATATTTAATTGCGCTTTTTGCTGTGATTAACCATATTTGCTGTTAAGGCAGTAGCCTTGCGTATTTTTGCTATTAATTAAATTACTGCGGATAAATTGATTTTGAAAATTATTATTAAAACTTTTTAGCGTTCTACGCTAATATTATTTTGGATTTGGATTTTTTGCTCACGAGTTACCCTCCAAGCTCACGCTGTCAGGTGTGAGTCAGAGGCCTCGTGCGCTTCGCCTACTGATCCGTCTGCTCGAACACCATCGTGTGGGTCGGGTTCCGGGCCGTAGGCTTCCATATTATTGGGGCGCTGGATTTTTGCTTATTCACTGACGATGGAGAAGATTGCAGAGGCTGTTGCGCTACAAGTTAGCGAATTAGAACAGATTAAGAATCAAAATGGTTTCACGGAAACTGAGAATAAAATGTTTAATTTTCTGATAAGCCTAAAAGACATGATTCAGGTAATGAGCGCTGAGTTCGCGCAAGTTAAGAAAAATGATAGTGATCAATTAGCTCCTGAAGAGCGTGATAAGGACAAAATAACACATGATACTGACAGGGCACGTAGCCCAATAATCATGAATTATGAGAAGGAAATCCCCCTAGATAAAGATACAAGTTCAGACGAAGAACTTAACCACAAACGAAGAGGGGACCAGACTGTGCGTACGCGTTCGCACAAAAGTGCACTTAAAAAAATTAAGCTAAATGCACATAATGAAGATAACATGGATAGTGCAAAAACACATGAGACACCTGCAACTAATGTTGCAATTACTGAATTGCAAGACGAGGAAATTAATATGGACACATATACATCTGAAACAAATAATGAGAAAAAATCTGATAAAAACACAGACCAAGTAAACAATTCAAATAATAAGTCAAGATTGCCACCGATCACGGTTAGACCTACCACCATGAAATGGTCGGAACTATGTTCCCATTTTCATGCGAGATGCTTGAAATTCTTTGGTGAAAGAATTGGGAACAAAATTAAAATTACTGCATTCGATGCAGATAACTACAGACTCATTGTCAGGGTCCTACGGGAATTTAATATTGAGCATCACTCATACATATTGCCTCAAGATAGAAATTTAAAAGTAGTCATTAGGGGTCTTAATGAAGACACTGAAATAGAAGAAATCAAAAAACAATTAGAGGAATTAAATTATGTCATAGAACACGTGAAACAAATGACACGTAGGAGAAATGGTGAGGTCACGCTTTTGCCATTATTTCTCGTTACTTTACCAAAAACAGAACAATCCAAAAAAATTTATCATGAGAAATTTCTATGCGATCTTCGTATCGCAGTCAAAGAGTACAAGGGTAGACAAGGCCCCTTACAATGCTTTAGATACCAGGGGTTTAATCACACCCAATTAGGGTGTAATTATTCCCCTAAATGTGTAAAATGTGGAGGGGACCATTTCTTTAATGATTGTCCTGTGAAAGATGACAAAAGTATTGCTCCAACCTGTGTAAACTGCGGAAATTCGCATGCAGCCAGTTTTCGTGGTTGCGAAAAATTTCCAAAAAGAAAAAATGATCAGGCTAAAACATTTAATAATCGTGTCATCGAAAATAAATCGTACGCACAGGCCTTATCCACAGGACTGTATTCTGACCAATTAAACGAGGCCAAAAAGGTCTTTAATGACTTAGCGGAGTTAGTTTCCGTTATCAAAACGGCTGGGTTTCAACTCACGCAACAAATGAAAGAAATGCACAATAGTCAAGGAAATAAAAATATAACTTCAAATAATGGGTCGTAATTTCACAAGGGCTCCCACAAAATTTATGGTTTGGAATGCACGCAGCATTCAGGATAAAAGAAGTGAATTCCACAATTTTTTATACACGCATGATATCGACATAGCCTGTGTCACTGAAACTTTTGCTACACCTTGCATAAGCATCAATATTCCTAATTACGCATGTTATCGATGTGATAGATTGAGTCATCTCGGTGGGGGTGCTGCAATCTACGTAAAAAATAACCTACAATCATGTCATATCTCGTCTGACCTCAGGGACGGACATGAATATGTCACAGTTTCTGTTTACCTACCAGTATACGGTATTGTGTATTTTATATGTATGTACAACCCACCCTCAAATACGCTCAAACCAGAAATAGTTGCAGAACTACTGCCTGTAAACAAACCAGTCATTCTAGCCGGGGATCTAAACTCTAAACATCAAGAATGGAGTTGTAGGAAAACCAACAAAAACGGAGAGAAACTATAGTATTAATAACTATGTCCATCCCAATGTGTCTGGAAGTTAAAATAGATTTAATATCTGACCACATACCAGTCATTGGCACAATAGGCATAAATAAACCAAAAGATACAAGCTTAAAAAACATGACTGATTGGAGAAAATTCACATGTAGTCTCACGGAATATTATCCACCATTTCAAAATTTAAAAAGTCAACAAGACATCGAAAACGCCATTACGACGCTCACAGACATATCACATTCATTCGGTCCACTGAGCTCATAGAGACAGGACCGAATTTTTTCTCGCTTCACTCTTCTCGACTTTCTATGGTGAGTATGCGCTTTTGTTCTTCTCGATTACGACAGGTCAGCTGAATAAGGGCAATTTGCTTATCATTTCTCCTAAATTGACAACCGACTGGACCGACTCTCGATTTGAATTATGGATACGGAATCAAAAAACACAATGGCAAATCTAATCAGAATAGCCAACGAAATTCAAAACTTAGAAAAAGATATTGCCATAGTCTACGAAAATCAACAAAATATGCCTATTGCTGAACGCGATAACATAATAAACAGCTTAAATAACCAGATTTTAAGTTATAGAGAAAAACTTGCAGCAGAACAGGATTTAAGCTATTTAATTAACACACTAACCCAGGCTTTACCAAATAACAGTAACAACTGGACTCCGGCTCCCAGGAAAAGAGTCAGAAAATTATCCAACACCAGTACTAATAGTGATTCTACCCCCCCAACGCAATTATCTAATCAATTTCACGCACTCTCAATAGACCAAAATCTTGACAACAATAGTGATGATATAACTGATAATCCTATCCCTGTCAACTGCAGCCAGCAATTCTCAAAACCCACTAAAGTTGCTAATAAAATACCTCCACTAGTCATAACCAAAGAAATAGACTGGAAAGCCACAAGGAAAGACCTCATCGAATCACTTAAAATAGGAAAATTCGAGGCCAAAATGGAAGGGGAAAACCTCGTTATTAAACTCACTTCCATAGACGACTACCGTAAAAGTCAAGATTATTTAGATAGAAAAAATTACCCATACCACACTTTCCTGTTACACTCGGACAAAGCACTGAAGGGTGTTTTAAAAGGATTTTCAACAAATTACTCAACAGAAGAAATAAAGGAAGCAATAGAAGAATTAAATGTACCAGTAATAAAAGTCATAAGAATGGTTCGCATGAGAGACGGAATCCCAAAGGAACTCCCTCTCTATTACATAGAATCGCCTAACAACCCAGAAGGGAAACGTTTATTTGATATAAAATATATTCTTGACATGAAATTACAAAATTGTTAGTTATAAAGGCAAGCAAGGGCCAACCCAGTGCTTTAAATGCCAAAGATATGGCCATACTCTTAAAGCATGCCATAATCAGCCACGCTGTTTACGCTGCGCTGGCGACCATGAATCCAAAGAATGCCCTCATATCGGTCAAAATTTTCCACCACAGTGTGCTCTGTGCGGAGGATCTCACGCTTCCTGTGATAAAAACTGCCCAGAACATCCTGCTAATAAACAAAAATTAATTCAAAATACCACAGAAAATAAGATTAAAGCCACAAAACACATCGGAAAATAGTACTCAAACCACTCCCAGCCAATCAGCATCTACTATACCTCAACAGCTCAGCCAATCCTACGCATCCGTCGCAGCGGCCTGAAAATCCCAACGCGGACTCCGGAGAGCGCTATACCAATCTCGATCCCTAGCAAAAAGAAAGAAGAATCGTTTGAAAGCTTTAAATCATTCATAGAAGACCTTTATACATTGTATCTGAAATATAAAACAGCTAAAAATCCATTTAACAAATTAAATTTAGCCATGGAGGCGCTACAGGTTTTTGAAAACAACCATGAATAATATACATCACAGGCAATTCTCCAACAATACTTCCCATATCAATTACGCCAAATTCATTACCTTCAACTGCAACGGCATGAAAAAACAACTATTAGAAATCAGAAACTACATCAACCAGCACAGCACTGACATCCTTCTTCTCAACGAAACGCACCTTAAAGCTACAGATGTTATTAAACTCCCAAATTACGATATTTACCGCAGTGACAGGCTTCACAATAAAGGAGGAGGCACTCTAATAGCTGCTAAAAAATACTTAAACACTTATCCCATCAATCTGCCAGATATTCAAAGTTTCGAAGCCTGTGGCTGCATCCTCAGAAGCAAAAATATAGAATACTTGATAATTTCGGCCTACAAACCACCCAAGAAAATTTTAAACACTTCAGATCTGGACAACATCTTAAACCTAGGCTACCCCACCATTATTGCGGGGGATTTAAACTGCAAGCACCCCAACTGGCACAGCAATAGCACTAATAATAACGGAATTATCCTCAACAACTATATGATGAACTCAAGTATCTTAATCCAAGCTCCTAATGAACCAACTTACGTACCATTCCGACCCGATGTCCTAGATATCATTATCACTAATAAAATAAATCAAATTCCATTCATTCAAGCCTCAAATGACCTCTCATCTGATCATCTCCCGCTGCACTTCACCCTTTACGGCCTTCGACATGGACTACCACCAGTCAAGACCAAAATTAACTGTTCTAAATTCAATCAATTAATGACGTTAAAAATCAATGCCAATCCAATCTTATCTACAAACGAGAACATAGAAGAAGCCATATCTAACTACAATAGCGAAATTTTAAATGCAATAGACCAATCCAAAATTCCCGTCAGTACGGAAAATTATACTCTCCCTACCAGCATCAGACAAAAAATTAAAGAAAAGAATCGTTTAAGGAAAATTGCACAGAGAACACAAGACCATAGAGACAAAAGAGCCTATAATAGAAGCCACAAAGCCCTCCAGAAGATTTTAAAAGAATTTAAAGAGCGCAGTTGGTCGAATTTCGTTCAGAGTTTGTCACACACCGACCACTCTGTGTGGAAAATCGCCAACTCACTCAAAAACAATAAGCATACAATAGGACCTATCAAAAATAATAACCAGATCATTAACAAGCCAGAAGATATTGCCGAAATTTTTGCAAATACTTATGAAAACCAATTTTCCAACAATCTTTATCCCTGCAGTAATGATCAAACCATCAGCAGCCATGTCAATAGCTTTCTTAACAGCAATAGCAACACCTCAAACCCTCATACCACCCCTAAAGAAGTCTCGCAGATTATTAAAAAGCTCAACATCAAAAAAGCAGCAGGACACGACTCCATCACCAACAAAGCCATCAAAAATCTTCCCAGGAAAGGAATAGTCCTACTAACTAATATCTACAATGCTTGCCTCAGAAGAAACTATTTTCCGTACTCATGGAAGCATGCAATTATCTTCGTTCTTAAAAAACCAGGAAAAAATCCTAGCATCACATCCAATTATCGACCAATATCCTTACTTCCATCATTTGGGAAAATCTTTGAAAAAATTATCATCTACAGAATCAAAAATCATCTAATAAACAATAGCATCATTCAAAATCATCAATTCGGATTCAGAAAACAACACTCTACTGTGCATCAAGTCACTCGTATCGTGGAATACATCGGTGAAAATTTCAATAAAAACGAAATTGTAGCCGGTGTATTTCTCAACATAGAAAAAGCATTTGATAAAGTCTGGATTGACGGACTTCTAAAACTTATCAGTTATAAATTCCCAGCAAGTCTCATCATTCTCATCTCTAATTTCCTCAAAAATAGATCCTTTCAAGTCCGTATCAATAATCAACTGTCATCACCAAGAAACCCTACAGCAGGTGTAGCACAAGGGAGCGTAATTTCCCCAATTCTTTTCAATATTTATACTAACGATATGCCTACCTTTAGCAATAGCCTGATAGCATGTTATGCGGACGACACCGCTATCTTAACCCACTCCCTAAATGCTGCAGAAGCCAAAGAATATCTCCAAATTAATATCAATATCCTCTCTCAATGGTTCCGAGCATGGAAGCTCAAAATTAATATAGAAAAATCATCGCTTATTTACTTCAAGAATTCTTTCACTACGAAGGATTATCCCAGTGTCAAAATTAACAATCAAGATATACCAATTACAAAAATAGTTAAATATTTAGGAGTTCATCTGGATTACAGGCTCAACTTCAACCAGCATATCATAAACACCAGGAATAAAGCCTTTCAAGCCTTCATGGCAATCTACCCACTTGTAGGGAGAAATTCACCCCTCAGCCTAAACACCAAACGAATTCTCTACACCCAAGGAATCAGACCTATACTTTTATATGCAGTGCCGGCCTGGGCAGCCACTTCAAGAAAAAACAGAAGATCCTTACAAACAATTCAAAATAAAATGCTACGTATCATATCAAACTCTCCGTGGTATGTACGGAACTCAACTATCCACAGGGACCTCAACATAAAACCGCTCGACGGAGTAATTCTTCAACATTGTAAAAGTTTCCATGAAAATTGCAAAGAACACCCAAACAGCCTCATACAGAATATTGAAAATTACGACAACAATATACCAGCTAAATTCAAAAGACCAAGAACGGTTTCAAACAGTGATCAGTGGTAACATGTCTTGTTTGTATATAGTGTATATATTTATTTAATCAGGAATCTTATTATTTTATCTACTTATTACTCAGAATTTTCTCATCTACTTATTTATCATTTTTGAATTTATATATTATTTACTTTTGGTCAAGATATGGACTTGATTTTTCTTGATCAAGATGAACTTGATTCGCTAAGACATGTTACCGCCCACCGGCTAATCAACCAATAGCATTCAATCTCCATAACTAGTATTTAAGCACAGCGCGCGCCAAAATCGCTCTCATATATTGGAAATTTGCTTGGAGTTGGCGTGCTTGGTGCGGCGACGCGTCTAGACTATTGGTAAGTGTATTTTTACTAACTTATGCATTCAGGATAGACATTGCCTTGCTGAGATTAGACTACTTTTGAGGATTTCTACGTTACTAGATATGTAATTTCCCTTATTTTCCGCGAATGGAAAATTTTGATATTTTCCGAGAAAAAAATAGAGTAGAAGAGATATTGAGAAATGGTTCACTAGAAGAGATCAACTGTGTGTTAGGTTGTGTCAGCATACAGCAAAACCGTGTACGCAACGGCGTATCCCAACTAACTCAGGACTTAGCCACCTGGCTTGACTATGTAGCTGCTTACGCTACTAAACAAAAAGTACACCTCGAGGGACTAAAATTTCCTACTGCTGCGGATTTACCGCATTTCGAAAGAAGGTTAAGTGAAATTAGCCTAAACAACATGCCTAAACCTACCCAAGCTGAGTGGAAAACCCCCACTAAAACCCACAAACGTAACAGAAGCCAAGGAAGTGACATTAGTATCACCCCCACTAAAAATAAGTTTCAACACCTCATAGATGACGATGATATGGACACGCAAGTTTTAAGCTCGCAAAAAACCCCACTTAAAAATAATGAAAATAGTGATGCAGGATTCCAACATCCAAAAAAGAAAGCTAACCGCATTCCCCCGATCATACTATCAGACGTTCAGGAATGGAAACCAATCAGAGATAAGCTTAAAGAACTCAATGAAAAAATAGAATGCAATCTTAAAGCCGGAGATATACATATTAAAGTATTCACCCCAGACGATTACAGGAAAACTACCAAGTTTTTAGACGATCAGAACCTACCCTATCATACCTTTCCACTGCCAAAAGACAAACCCATTAGAGTGGTTATCAAAAAGCTCCCCGCCTTCACCCAAGTAGAAGAAATTAAAGACGAACTAATTGAAAAACAAATCCCTGTTTTAAATGTTAGACAGGTTACCAAAAAAATTAATGGGGAAATCATCAAATTGCCTACCTTCGTAGTAGATGTCGAAAGGAGCCACCAAGGTAAACTTATATATAAAGTTACCCATCTGACCGATCTAGGAATCACTATTGAACGATTCAATAACACCCCAGGACCGAAGCAATGCCATAACTGTCAACGTTATGGCCATAGCCGAGGTCACTGCAAGCACCAAGCTAGATGTTTAAAATGCGCAGAAAAATATCCTACGCATGTCTGCACAAAAGACAAAAATCTACCCGGCCGCTGTTGTCTCTGTGGAGGAGACCATATTTCATCATATAGGGGTTGCGAAAAGCACCCAGATAATATCAAAGCCAAAACAGCCCAAAAAGAAAACAGGGATAGAAAACCCAGAAACGAAGTTCCGGATAATAATCTCCAAAACTTCCCACCTCTCCCCCAAAAAGAACGAAAAGCATGGAACACCAAAGACTCAGAAAAACAGGATCCCACCCCAGCCAATCAGGAAGCTCCAAGCAGTGCCCTAACCTCAGCCACCAACTTCTTCACCTGGATAAAAGAAATAATAAATACAGGAAAAACACTCCTAGATAAATTCAAAAAGAGCAAAAATCTAATGGAGAAAATCCAAGTTGGCATAGAAGCCTTCGAAATCTTATCTAACCTCAACTATGAATTTTAGACCCTATAATAATCAGCGCAATATTCAACTTGCTACTGTCAGTAGCCTCAACATCGCATTTTTCAATGTAAACGGAATAAGGGGAAAAAACACGGAAATAGAACATTTCATCAATAAGTACAATGTAGATGTGTTTTTAATAAACGAGACGCATTTACGCCCCTGGAACAAATTTAAAGTTCAAAATTATAAAGTTTTCCGTACCGACAGAAGTCACAACCAAGGCGGAGGCACGCTCATTTTAGCCAAACGTCATTTACAAACCGTAAATTTTGAACTACCAACCACCCCAAATATTGAAAGAATAGCTGTGATAATTCACTCCAGGACTAATGCCGCCATAGTGTTTGTAGCCGCCTACTGCCCACCTACCAATATTCTCACAGACCAAGATTTAAATAATCTTACTAGTTCAGATTATCAAACAATCATTGCAGGTGATTTTAATTGCAAACACCCGCACTGGAACTCGCGAAGAACCAATACTAATGGGAATACCCTTTACAACTTTATGTTAAGGAATAACATAAATGTTATAGGCCCTAACAGCCCCACCAGATACCACCACACCGGAACAGGTGAAGTTTTAGATATTGTAATTACAGTAAATATGACACAAATTCCGTACCTACAGCCTTTGCATGAATTCCAATCAGACCACCTACCAGTGCAGTTCATCCTCTACGGATTTGAGAACTCCCTCCCATTAAAAAGACGAACGAATTGGGAATTCTTTCGCCAAAACCTGGCCAAACTACCAGCAAACCCGGATCTATCCGATATTTCGAAAATAGAAGAACAAATCACGAAAATTAACACTAGAATCAATGATGCCCTCAACTCTGCCACCAGATTTGAAGAATTTAAAAGCAATAAACTCCCAAATAACATACAAGAACGTATAAAAGATAAAAACAGAACTGCCAAACTTTGGCGAAGAACAAGGGACCCACGAGTTAAAACCGTGCTAAATAGAAAAATTAGAGAAATAAAGCAACTACTGAACGAATACAGATCTAATACTTGGGACGAATTCCTGGATTCCATGGACTTAGACCATACAACTGTCTGGAAGGTAGCCAAAAGCCTTAAAACTACCCACAATAATAGCATAGGTCCTATCTTAACTCCAAACGGTTTGATTTACTCTGAAAAGGAAATTGCTGAATCCCTAGCCCAACACCTAGAATCTACCTTCCAAAACAACCTTAGCACCGATCCTGATACAGAAGAAGAAGTTAAAAATTATATTAAACAAATACAGAATCAAACAGGCAGTGATCACATCACCCCTACCTCTCCAAATGAAATAAATACTATTATCAGAAAACTCAAGCCCAGAAAAGCCCCAGGATACGACGGAATTTCAAATCAAGCCCTGAAGATGCTCCCCAAAAATTACCTAGTGTTAATTTGCAATTTAATTAACTCATGCATTAGGAAAAATTACTATCCACAACAATGGAAGCACGCACAAATAGTCACCTTTCTAAAACCTGGAAAAAACCCTAAAGATGTTAATTCGTATAGACCCATATCCCTGCTCCCTAGCTTAGGGAACATTTTTGAGCGTATTCTACAAAAAAGATTATCTACCCACCTTGAAAATTACAACATCATCAATAATGATCAATTTGGATTTCGTGCTGGGCACAGTACAGTTCACCAATTACTCAACGTCATAGAAGATGTCACAGACGCCCTCTCTAAGAAAAATACAGTGGCTACTTGCTTACTTGATCTTGAGAAGGCTTTCGACAAGGTGTGGCACGAAGGCTTGCTTTTCAAACTACACCTTGCTCGACTGCCTCTCAACTTCATTAAAATGATGCAAAGTTATTTGAAAAATAGAACATATCAAGTCAAAATAAATTCAGCTGTCTCCTCTAGAAGATACATAAAAAGCTCTGTCCCGCAAGGAAGTGTCCTCGCCCCAAGTCTCTTTAGCATATACATCAATGATATGCCCAATCCACTAAATGCAAAAATTTATAAATATGCAGACGACACGGCAATAATTACTAAATCTCTCAAGCCTCAATTGGCGGTAGACAAACTAAATCTAGCTGTTGATAATGTTACCCATTAGCTTAAAACTTGGAAGCTCACAGTTAACCCAAATAAAAGCAATATCCTTTTATTTAGAAGGCATAGAAAATTCACGCCAGTCAATATCAATATTAAAATTAACAACCAACCGGTGCCGATAGTCAGAAGCGCAAAATACCTAGGAGTGATACTGGACGAACAACTTCTTTTTAAAGAACACGTGACTAAAACACTAATGAAAGCCACTGCAGCCAAAATAGCTATATTACCCTTAATTGGGCGAAAATCAAAATTAAGTGTCAACGTAAAGAAAAAACTTTATATCTCACTACTCAGACCTATTCTACTATACGCGGTTCCAGTGTGGGCGACAGTATTTAAAACGTATAGAAGAAAACTTCAAATTTATCAAAATAAAACCCTAAGAGAAATACTAAATTCACCCTGGTATATCCGTAACCTGCAAATTCATAAAGAGTTAAAAATAAAACCTATTGATGATCAAATTTTATCCACCTGCCACAACTTTTACAGCAAAATTGAAAATTCAAGCTATAATCATATCAGGAATTTATTAAATTACGACCCCACGACAGAAAACGCGGCCAAAAGACCACGAAGTATTTTCCATAATGCGAAATGGTGAATAGTGATAATTAACAAGGACTTTGTTTTCTTCTTCCACTTTGCAAAGCTAGGACTTTGTTTTAAATGCTTGCAAAGCCTTTGTTAAGTGTTAGTGATAAAAGAGACTTTGTGTTATTCCCTTACATAAATGAACTATGTTTTAACCTGGCAAAGCTCATCATTTGAATCAGTATTCACAGAGGTCAGTTCACGGGAGGGTGACCCCTCACGTGACATTACGCCGCAAATCAGATACTTCGAAATAAAAATTTCGTTTTTTCGTAATATTAATTAATAAATATTAATTAATAACTATGTGTTGTGACAGTGAGCTAAATTCAACAAGTGAACTCTGAAATTGTGATCTAAACTGCATTACCCGTGCAATCCACATGTTAAACTTACCTCGACTACGAGCTGAAGTGTTACCCCATTTGAACTTGCTAGCTACGTAAAACAGTGAACTGTGAACTTGTGAACTAATATGACAAAACTGAATCTTCTCTCAATTATCTCTTCTAAACTATGCTTAGAAATTACTCCCAAATCATGATAATAATATGTTTAGCATTTATGCTTACCAACGCTCAACGTCGCCAATTAAGCAGCATTCATTCATTCATGTCATTTATGGCCGGACTATCACGAAATTGGGTGATGTCGCCGGCTCATTGACAAGTCTGCCATTAGGCACATGACGATTAAAAACATAACGCCGTTGTATGAGGTCTGGTGTTGGTAGAAAGGAGGTGCAGCCATGCGCCGCTAAGCGATAAACCAGGAGAGGCAAGTCGAGGTTTGTCAGATAAGTAGAATTAATCCAAACATAGTAATCAACAGAATTCAGATCAAAATCAAAAGTTCAAAATATCCAAAGTATATAACACAAATACTAATAATAAGATACACATAAAATAGTACTGTTCATAAATAATAATAATACACATTAATATATACTAATACTTACAAATATATAAAGATAATACACATGAATATATAATAATACACTTAATTTGATAATAATAATACTCGTGAAAATGTTTCAGGTGGGAAAGTTTGAGTCGCGGGTAATAAAGGCCGCGTAGGGTCTAATAATTTGATCTTCTTGTAGGATTTCATAATTTAGGGTCTTGAATTTTTGAAGATGGGTGCAATGTGCTGCTTTATCAAA